>JAJJWW010016634.1:0-80584 GCA_023531295.1 Papaver armeniacum
ACCGGCAAAGTCCGCACGGTCACCGGTCAACGAGTCAGCTCGGGTCAACTCGGTCAGACCGAGTCAAACCGAGTCATATGAGTCAGGTGGTCTAGTCAGACGAGTCAGGTCTGAGTTAAGGTGTGAGTCAGTCACTGACTCGGCTGACTGAGCTGATTTGGCCTTGGCTCAGGCCATTGCATAGGTCATATCTGTGTTGCACCAAGATGGTGCATCACTGTTCACTCCCAGCCAAGATGGCTGTGCATTCTCTTCTTGTTGTCAAATCTCCATTACATGTAGTTAAATTCCATCTCTTGCCTGCACTTCCTGCGTGCAATAACCATTCCAGTGCAACAACTCCATCTGAGCCTCTACCATCTCATTCATAACCTTCACCTCAACAACCTAGAACAACCACAGTCCACCTGCAATAAAATTGTTCACTGCAAAATCCTTCACTAATCAGCGCAGATTCTCCCTTCACTGGATTCTCGACCTCAGCATCACAACTGCAACACAACCTGACCTGCAATTTCCACTTTCCATTTGTTCCAGCTCAAATATCCATCTCCTTCGATTGCAATACCCTGGCAATAACTCACACAACCAATTCATGAGTAACCCACTGAACTAAAGCTTCACTGTCTCCAGTGCCAGAGCATCACCAGCTCAGTCACAGCGGAACCACCACAAGTTAGAGCACCAATTCAGTTCATCTTTGATCCTAGAAGCAACATCACATTAACCTCAATACCACCCACAACACAGAACTCAACTCCATAGTCAAGCAACTGCAACAATCTTCAATTCGAACTAAGTTTTATAACCATCTCCACTGCCACTCCTCCATCTCAGTATACCCTTAAAACCAAGACAGTTAAGCACCACCATAATCACCTTCAGTACCCAATTGTTCTTCTAATGCTCTTCATTTAATATTCTGGCCATCAACCAAACCCACCAGATACTCATCATTTCCATTACCAAAACCATGAAAGCACACATAGCAGCACCACTACCTGCTATCACTTCTCAAAATCCCTGGAGCTATTTGTTCTTAATCTGAAGCTCAATTCCTTCACCAGAACTGCACCTACAACAGATGCAAACTCAAACCTGTTCATGCCTGTTCATCTCAACTCTGTTCATGCCTCATACTCAACCCATCTTCAATTTCATCTCCAACAGCTCCAAAATCAACTCAGTCCAGAACCCTAGATCATAATTCCCCTCACAGATTCATTCTCGAGTTCACCTTGCACAAATCAATAGAACCCATCACAAATCGAACCATCACAATCGAACCCATCTACAACAAGAACTTACAACCCTAAATCATGTCACCTGGCCTAACATACATCTAAGTCATCATATACCCATAGCACCATTTCATCCAGTTTCTTGCTGTAGTTCGAGCTCAACCCAGTACTTGAGCTTCACCAGCATCTGCAAATACAACTCATCTATTTCCACAGCTCAAGCCATCTCAGTAGCAGCAACACTTCTTTGCAGATGCAATTCCATCTCTGCCATTTCATAATTCTTCAACTCCAAGTCGAACCCAAGTTTCCTTGTTCTGTTAACAACCCCAAATCACCATCAATCCCTGCTTATTCTCTTCTATCAATTTCTGAGATATGAGCTTGAAAAACAGGAAAACCCTAAGTTTCTTTATCTAAATTTCTTCTCGATTCACCCTTTCTTTCTTGAACATCAACAACGATCCACTCTTCATAATCCTCGATTTCTTTCCTTCAATCAACAGCAGCCCTGATGTTCTTCCCCAATTTGATTTGAATCCTCCAGCACACATCTCATCTTTCAATTCAGTAAACCCTAACTCAATCCCCATCTCAGTTGAGCTACAAACTCTAATTCGTCCATCAAACCCTAGTTTCAAGTTTCTTTGAATCTACTTCAAATTCACTGTTGATGATGGTAACAGCTTGAATTACTTGATCGAAATCTATACCATCTCTAAGGGTTCGTTCCTCTCTGAATAACAGACGAGAATGATGGAGAGATGATTTCTCTCGATTTCAGGGTTGTATAAGAAATGAAGGTGGATATAGCCACCTAGGACTGGCAGATAAGGGGTTACTCAGAAATGACTCTAGGCACCCAGAAATAGGAAAAGGGCCTCCCAGTTCTTGCATGGCTTATCGGTTTCGCGGAACCGACTGCCTATTCACTTCTTTGCTCAACCGTAGCTAGCTTCGCTCGCCTGTGAATTGGTCTTTTCGCTCTTTTTCGCTTTAAATGGGTGATTTCTTCTCCTTTTGTTCTCGGTGACTCTATTGCACCTATAAAACTCAAAAGCAAACATAAGATACATAATTCACACGAAAAATAACAAAGAAAGCATAAACTCTAGATAGTAAATATGGTGTATTCTACACCTATCAACCACCATCAACACTAACATATCCACCGATTGCATATACTCGGAAGTAAAGAAATAACATTTGGCTTCCGATTAAAACGTAGCCCCAAAATTGGATTTTGCTAAAATCACAAAATTTTCAAATTTTACAACTTACATAATCAGTAGTGGGTTGAATTTTTCTAACCTACGATTACACACAATCGGAAGACAAATACAATATAGTATCTTCTGATTCTGGGTACCAATTATGTTTCCCTACATGTTCTAAATCTCTGTTAAAATCGTAAGGCGACATATAACCTTGCTATCGATTATGTCAATTTTAGGGTTCAATGGCAAATAGCTGTGTATAATCGGAAGTAGGCTATAAAAATTAACTCCCGATTTTGGTCGATGTAACCGAAAACCCTAGAAAATGGACACAATCGAGAGATAAAATTTAGATCTAACTACCGATTAAGGGAATTAAAAAAAAACCTATAACTTATTTTCATGGATTCGTCAAATTGAAGCAACATAAACACATAAAACGATAGAAACTTACTTAATTGGGTCCATTTGCTGGAGAGTTTGATCATCAGAATCACCACCACCTACATCAGCGACGTCATCCTATTCATGTTCTTCGTGTTCGTCGGCTTCGTCGTCTTCTTCGTCATTTGCAGCAGTTACAATCACTTTGTTCTTTAATTTTTCTCGATCTCTCGAGGGTTCATTAGTATCAGTCATCGTTTTATAGAAGAATCGACGATGTTTTTGATTCGGCGATGAACGATGACGATAAATTGAAGTTTGGGAAGGGGGTAATATTGTTTTTACTCTCCATAATCGGAAGGGAAGAAGAAGAGGAGAAGAAGAGTTGAAAAGAAAATAAAGAAAATGAAATAAAATTCCTAGGTTTTGGGTGGTTTTAATCGTCCACAAGCTCGTGTCGGCAATTATACAATCGGTAGTAATATGATGTTCATTTGCTACCGATTATAGAAGGTTGCCCCAAATTTTTTTTTTTTTTTTTTTTTTTTTTTTGCAAAACCGTTAAAATTGAGTTTTCTACTTTAACAATCGGTAGATATGATATCGGTGGACAAAAACTCTATAGTTAACTGCCGATTATAGAATAGCACTTAGGTATTCTCCGAAAATTTGGACATCCCATAACCGTGTCTATAGGTTGGGAATAAAAAAGTCGCCCCTAATTTTTTCAAGGTCGCCCCTAATGACGCCAGGTTAAAAAATGGCGATGGTGTTGGTCAATCTCGGACCTAAACCATTAGAGTCAGAGCCCCCTGGCTAACACAATTTGGATGGGTAAATATTTTTTTTTCTCTTTTGATGGGTAAAGAATTTGTTGCTGGTGAGTTTCGAATTTAGGTCACCGGTATCATCACTCAGTGACTTTACCACTGTACTACAGTGACACCGGCGTTTATATGAGTTTCTAGAAGCTGGTTTTCCTTGCATATGCCTTAAAAATAGAGAAGAATTTTGCCGAATGTGTCACTAGAAAAAGAGGTTTTGTAATGAAACCTATTATAGGGACTCTAAGGATTTGGTTTTGAGGGCTCTTATGGATTCAACTATCCTAAATATGGATGAGGGGTAACCTAATTTATTATTAAAAATACAAAAGTATACTTCAATAACCAATATAATTACCAAACCTAAATTAATTAAATCAAAAACTAAACCTAAACCCCTAAAAAAAAAAGCTTCTTCTTCCTTTCTTCTTCTCCTCCATCGCCTCGCCTCTTTTTCCGGTTTCTTCTTTTTAAACGACGATTAATCGTCGATTCTCTAGTAATAACTTTAATTGGGTAAGAATCGAAAACCCAACCCTTTCTATTGCTTTTGATCCCATGAATAGGTTAGATTTGATTGAATTAGAGATTGAAAAATAAGTTCCAGAACTAAATACGGTTGGGAAAATATTGATTTCGTCACCGTATAAATTTTCTACGGTTGGGAAAGTATGAACTCCCAACCATATACAATGTTTACGGTTAGGTTACTCTGACTTCTTATACGGTTGGTAAAATATGAAGGTTTCCTAGCTAACCACAATTTAAATTTTAAAAAAAAAAAAAAAAAAAAAAAAAAAAAATCCGAATTTTTTATTTTGATTTTCAAATATTAACTATAAATCAAAATGATTAGTATAATGTTATTACTAATCTTATCACTAATCTAGTTAACCTAATCATTAACATTAATTAATTATTCGGATAAGAGGCTTTGGAGATTACTATTTGATGAACCGATTTTTTGTCATCTTGTAAGTCCTCAAAACCAAAATCTTAGAGCCCTATAATAGGATTATTTGTAATCGTCACAGTATAGAAAATTTTTACAAAATTATTAGAGCAAGGGTTATGAACTGATCATCCTCCTTGAAAACAAAGGAGATTGATTAAATTTTGTCCACCATGGGTAGGGTAAGGAGTTTGTTATTTGGAGGAGTGTATGGTAATGGTAGTCTAAGAGGGTAATGTTCATTGTTCAGCCGTTTGTATTTGGGACGACGCTTCTTTAGCCTCCTCCCTAGAAATCAGGTAAAAAGGGAATAGTAGGGTGGCGCATCTTTACCTGCTTGAGTAACATTTACCTAAAAAGTTTTTCCAAGCCGGGCATGTTTATCTGGTTAGAGGTTTTTTCTTCCTTTCCTAGGTGCAACTGCAAATCTTGCTCCTTCACTTATGACATTCATTGGACTTGAAAAGTATAGAGTTTATCCCATAGTCGTTGATAGGGGTATTAATTTGCTTTAGAATATACATAAAGACAACTTAATGGGTACCGATAGAGAACGAATAATTCCTATGATTCTAAAGGATTATGAATCCAATTTTATCTTTTTAGTTGTAGTTGGTAATAAAAGGATATTGTTAGCCACTGAAAATGAATAATTGGGTACTTACGTGAGTAATAAAATAAAATGAAATGTGGCGGGGACTTTGACGGTGACGAAGACGATGAATGAATGGGTTCTTTGTTTTACAAACTTATATATTTAACGATTGATAATTACGCAATCAAAACTTATGCCTTGAACATATGTTTGTTCGAATCATGTTATATTATGTCCATGAATTAATTAAATTTAGTTGGTTTTAAAATTGTTGTGTTTGCCTAGGACGTGGCAAAAGAATTACAATTAGGGCCAAAAATGCAGCAATTTTGGTTGTTTATTTAGATATAATCGGTTTACGCGCACAAAATAATTACAATTTGGGCCTAAAATGCAGGAATTCTGGTTGTTTATTTAGATACAATCGGTTTACGCGCGTATACCTTCATAAAAACCGATTGTAGCTTTTCTCCAGATTTACAAGTTCAGTGTTCAGAATGGGTTTATATTATTTATAATATAAATTGATTCTGAAATTTCATTCCATTTTTATTTTCATTGTCCATAATCAGTTTATATGTAACATCTATATCTACCCGATTTCGAGAAAACAAAGTTACCAAAATTTTAACAGTCTACCAGAATCATTATATGTGGTAAAATATATAATCCGACTCTTGTAAACAAATGCCACTTTTTATGTTTGTTCTTTTGAAAAGGATCAGATTGCGTAGGAAGTAATCATATAAATCGATTGTAGGAAGGCAGTTTTTGTATGATATTGCTAGAAAGAAATCGGTCTATGTGGACATATTTATAAGACGATTGTTGGAATTGATTTAAAAAAAAAAAACTAGCCATTCTTCATTTATACGAGGACAACCTCTTTACCAAGCATATTTTGTCCCAAATTTGCAACTTTTAGCCATTATTACTTCATCCACTACTCAAATAGAGTTCGGAAAATGGAATGAGAACCGAAATAAGATATTTTTTTTAAGAGAATATTAATGTCTCTTGCCAGGAGAATACAAATATCCTCAGAGAAATTATTTAAAAGGTTTAAATTTGTAGTTGTTTCTCTAACAGTTCTTGCAACTGCATCAGCTACCATATTATCGTCTCTACTGACAAACGAAAAACTACGTTGAATAAAACTAGAACTTAGACTCTTAATCTGCTTCAGAAGGTTCATGTTCTCCCACTGTAATAAGGAGAACATTATCAGTGATTGATTGAACTACTAACTTTGCATCAGCTTCTATGTGTATTCTTGTGAACTGCTTTTCTCGAGCCCACATCAGAGCTTCTCGTATAGCCATGCATTCTCCAGCCTCCGTACTTAATACTCCATCCGTGTAGAATCCTTTGATCCCTTCACAGTTTCATGCATGAGAGCGTAAGACAATGCCAGTGCCATGTGTGTTAGTTTCCTCATAAAAGAAGCATCTAAATTAAATTTTAATACATCTTGCATGGGAGGATTCCATTGAGAGTGTGCATATGAATTAACAATGCTTGTATTCATGGATGTGTCATGTAAATGATAATGCAGGTGATATTAAATTCTATGCATGAAATTAAAAGGATTAAGTTTTACTCCCTGAAAAACCCTGTCGCATCTGTCCTTCCAAAGTATCCAAGCAGTTATCATTAATGAGGCCAACCATTTGTCGTCGTCACTATTGTTAATGTTTAAAAACCAACTCTACACCCACACTGAGACACTATCACACATTTTTTGTACTTCTTCAATGTCAACATTAACCAATCTCTAAACAGTTCTTGCATGCCTACAATGAAACATAAGATATTCTATTGTTTCCTCACTGTGACCACATATTGCACAATGAGTGTCAATACTTGAGTTATATCGAGCCAACCAGAATAAGATATGTAGCACGTGAAATCGTTCATTTCCGTCTTCCATGAAAGTTCTAATTAATGAAATTTATTCGATGTTTTGGAAGAGAGTAAAAGAGTTTTGTTATGAGCGTACATGGAATCCCAGGAACCGTAGATGAAGAGACTTAGCGTTTTGATTCGTGTACATCAAAAGTGCAATTCGATAATTCTTTAAAGTTAGAAAAATGCGGAAAGACCATCATCCAAAAGCTACTCTTAGTGAAAAAGTTAGTAACCCAATGATTTTACACCTATCTCGTCTGTTAAATGTTTGCACCCTTACGTGTAATTCATTTAATTTCAGGTAGAAGAATTTGATGGCCTATGGAGAATACGACCTCGGGAAATGAAGTTCATTAACGCGAAGTAGTTCGGGGTGTTGGTCAAACATGCTCGAAGGTTCATTGACGATGTATTGATGTGCAAGACTCAAGAGTCAACACACTAAATTGTCTTATGTAATGTGCTAATTTCCTAAACTATGTAATCTATTGATTTCCCAAAATCGCAAATGAATATTTTTTTTATGAAAGTATGATATAATTTGTCTACATGTACAATAACAATCTCCACTTCCTACAATCGGTCTATGTTCGTAAGTAATGTACACCGATTTTGTGTTCTATTTATGAATGAAAACTTCAACCCTTTTAAAAACGCAAGGGTACCAAAATACACTACCAGCTTTTTCTTAGGCAATCTGTATGGACAAACGCAATATTCAGTTCCGAAATTTCACCTTAACGAATCTCAATCAAGAAGGAATATCTAGAGTTATATCTCTAACTCTCAAATCAGAACGTTTACAGACACAAGTCCGTGAACCTGATTTCCGGGTGAGAGTACTTGGGTAATTCTAAAGATCAATTGCCCAAGTAATCAATCATGTCTTATGCAACAAACAAGGTTGGATGTATCTATTATGATTGATTAACGTACAACCTATGATATTTCAATTATAAAGATAAATAATATAATGTGGAAAATAAATAATACATACACCACAAGTTTTGTGAACGAGGAAACCGAAAATGCAGAAAAACCTCGGGACCTAGTCTAGATTGAACGCCAAACTGTATTAAGCCGCTACAGACACTAGCCTACTACCAATTAACTTCGTACTGGAATTTAGACCGAATTAAACCCTCCCAGCAATTCAGTAACAATCGCGTTCCTTACGCCTCTTGAATCCCAGCAGGACTCCGCGCAATTGATTCCCTTAGCTGATGACATACCAATTAATAAGAGTTGCTTCAACGCAATTGAAGACCTTAAACCAATCTCCCTTCCACAGATTAAGCTTATATATATGATTTCCTTTACAATCAAAAATATTTTGATCAAGGTGATTGGAAATTGGTAGGAATAGTCAAAGTCTATCTAACCTCAAAATTCGGACTTATGCAACCCGAATTGTAGCCTAGATGATTATTCACCTCATAAGTATAAAACTTGTGGAATCAACAAATTCTGAGACGAATAGAACTTTGATGATTACTATCTATCTTGATTGATGGAGCAAGCTCAACAATGAAACAAGATCAGGATACTCGAGCTATCAAGATAAACAATATCTGGACCTGGCTTCACGAATCTCAGTGAAGTCTTTTTAGTCGCTGAAACTCTAAAAGGTTTTTAGGAAGAAGAGCACTCTAGATACAACAAAGACACACAAAAAGTAGTGTCGGAGATCCTAGTTGTTTGAAGTTCCCCCTTATATAGACATTCAAAACATAAGTTGTTTAGTTTTAAGCTAAGATAGCTTCGGAACCAAGCAATCAATATTCACCGTTAGATGAATCTTTGAAATTTATTATACGTAAACAAGATATACACTTTGGTTAGGTAAAATCATAACCGAACCGTGTACAAAGACTATGTTCAAGGTGGTTAATTAATACTCATTTTCGTAAACACTTAAGAGCACAATCAAGTGATCAAATATGTTTATGGTGTTTATAGAGATTATTCAAATGCAAATTATCTCAGGGAAATAATTTATATTCATAAGAATTTAATCAACATGGCAAGTAGGTGTACAAAGTAAAAATACATGAGCCGTTCGTGAGTTGGTTAAGTCACAGTACATGTACCGGTTTGTTTACTTTTAAACACAATCAACTTTCTACAAAATGGTTTTTAGAAAGTTGGAAACTACACAGATTTTCTTGAAAGAAAGTGTATTCTATTGCTTGTTAGAAGTCATTTTAAAAATTGATTTCCAACAAAATTAACTTTTGATAGTTACTTTTTACAGTTAGACACACTAATACCAGAAGCAGGAGTCAACACCTATGTCACCTTCATAAAAAGTTACAGACAATTTTTCTTTTAAAAGTCATCGTGAAATTGTATCGCCAAATATTTTTGTTTTACTTTTTGACTTAATTAAGAGCATGTTTGGATATCAGAGCGCTTCTGCTTCTCTATAAACCATAATTGCATCCTAAAATTAAAAAACAAAAAGATTTTGATTCATAAACAATAAATAATTGATTTTCTTATTTCTAAAAGTCATTTATAAACTCTATAGTCAAACTACCTTCTTGTTTTCTACCCTTGGAAATCAAAGATAATGGCTTAGAATGTATCAACACACCTTACAAGTCAAAAAAGTATACTCAAACAGTGTAGTCAATGTGGCCCGAGTTGTCCGAGATCTCACTAATACTCTCGGTTTTAGTCCATGGTTGAAACGAGTTTCTCCATTTCGCCAATTTAACCCAAAAGCTCGCTGAGACAGCTGAGGATCCACAGAGTTACGACCGAGATACCACTGATATATGATATGGAAATTTAGTAACAGAAATTAAATTCATTTTGTTCAGCTACAAGTACGACATTTGGGCATACAACATTCAAACCAGAAGACACGAAGAGATTGCTTCTTTTGTGCCTAAAACTCTTCCACCGGGTTATCACTTTCACAACGTTTATGAAACTTTCCACCGTGTTGGATACCCATTTGCTTTAAAGGCAATGCCAACAATGGTACCACCACCTTCATGGGAAAGCACTTCTTCAGTTAATATTCATTCTTTAAATTTTTAATAAATAAGAAAATTTGAGATGTAAAAAGGTTGATTAACTGTAAAACACACAATTAAGCAATCTTTTTTAGATTTTAACTCTTGACAATGTTCTTATGTGCCTAAAGAGAAGAATAAAATAGCGGATATGTTGTCCAAACTATCTAGAGTCGATAAATTGAGTTATGTTTGGTCATCTGATCCTCCTAGTTTGATTGTTGCTCAACTAGAAGAGGATGCAAACTATGTTCACTCTTAAATCTTAAATATATATCTCTCTTTCAGTTTCAAAAAAAAAAAAAAAAAAACTGCAGAACACACAATGTTTTTTCTCTTTAGGATTAGGACCCTTCAAAAATAGTAAGAAATACCAATTAGTCCTAAGCATAATATATTAGAGTTAGTTTGGCCAGTCAACAGTCTGTTTGGTCCTTTTCTTAAGTATATATTATTGTTTGGTCCTAAATATTATTGTTTGGTCCTAGGGTGGACAATACCCATGAAGGATGATGTCATAGTCCTTTAATAGTGGCACAAATACCCTTTTTCTATTTTTTTTTCTCTCTTAATAAAAATACATAAATAAAAACGTAAAACTTAAATATCTTTATAACCATATGTCCAAAAATGATAAATTTTATATCTTCGAAAAGCGTTCGACAAGAGCTTCCTAACGAGTACCATTGTCACTATATTTCAGAGCTTTTAATTTTTACCTTATTCTTTACCTATAAAATAAACTATTACACGAGTTCATTCTACAAAATGAACTACTTTAATGAACTATCATACTAGCTAGTTCATTTTAAAAAGTGAACTCTTAGGATTAAATAACATATGAGTTCATTCAACAAAATGAACTACCACACGACTTCATTCTACAAAATGAACTGGTATCATGAACTATTATTACGAGTTCATTCTATAATATGAACATCTATCATGGGTTTATTCTACAATATGAACTACCATTTACGAGTTCATTTTATAAACTATCATAATAATAATAAACAACTATTACGAGTTCATTCTAAAATATGAACTACCATTCTTAACTATCATTACGTGTTCATTTTACAACATGAATTATCAATCCTACAATATGAACAACAATTATGAGTTCATTCGAAAATAAGAACATCTATCACGAGTTCATTCTACAATATAAATTATAATTATGAACTACCATTGTGACTTCATTCTTCAAATTGAACTACTATTATGAGTTTATTCTACAAAATAAACTGCTAGTATATACGAGTTCATTCTACGAAATGAACTGCTAGAACTAGAATGAACTACCATTTTCTAAAATAGTATTCATTCTCGGATATGAACTACCATGTTCTAAAATAGTGTTCATTCTCGGATATGAACTACTATTGTACCGAAAAAAAACTAAAATTTCGAAACATAATATAATGAGTACTCGTTGTGTAGATCTCGGTGAGACCTTAAGAAGAGATATTTAACTTTTAAGTTTTTTTATCTATTAATGTTAAGAGGAGAGGGAAATTAGTAGAAAAAATTTAGAAGAGAAAAACCACAAAAGAAAATCACGTGAGGAAGAAGTGTAATTCTAGATGGACCGAGTAAAGCAAACAACGAGAAAACCGACTCTCACAGTTTTGTTTTTTTTTCTTCTAATTTATGGGTCCTAGTGGGCCCGCGCCCTCGGAAGACGTGTAGGGGTGGTGTATTAGATTCGGTTTTCCTTTAGTTTTTGTTTTCTCGGTCCGCCAAGAATTTTTGGAGGAAGAAATAAAATAAGAGAGAGAAGGGGTACTTTAGATACTTTAATATTTTTGAATAAATAAGGACCAAATATAACTCCCCTTTTGCAGGTAGACCAAACTAACTTAGGACACATAAAGTATGACCAAACGATAATTTCCCCCCAAAAAATAACTATTATGCGATGGTGTTGGTCAATCTCGGACCTCAACCATTAGAGTCAGAGCCCCTGGCTAACCCAAAAATATAAAAGAAACCAAAAAAAAAAAAAAAAATTGGTGCTGGTGAATTTCGAACTTAGGTCACTGATATCATCACTTATTGACTTTACCACTGTACTACAGTGACACCGGCGTTTATATAAGTTTCTAGAAACTGGTTTTCCCCGAATATGCCTTAAAATGAGAGAAGAATTTTGCCGAATGTGTGTCACTAGAAAAAGAGGTTTTGTAATGAAACCTATTATAGGGGCTCCAAGGATTTAGTTTTGAGGGCTACTATGGATTCAATTATCTTAAATATGGATGAGGCCGGGTGACCTAACTTATTATTAAAAATATAAAAATATCCTTTGATAACCAAAATAATTACCAAACCTAAATCTAATTAAATCAAATACTAAACCTAAACCTTAAAAAAAAAAACAACAACAACGCGTCTTCTTCTTCTTATTCTCCTCCATCGCCTCTTCTTCCTCTTCTTCCATGACGATAAATCGTCGATTCTCCAGTAATAACTTAAATTGGGTAAGAATCGAAAACCCAACCCTATTTTATTGCTTTTAATCCCACGAATACGTTAGATTTGATTAAATTAGAGATTGGAAAATAAGATCCAAAACTAAATGGGGTTGGAAGAATATTGATTTCCCCACTGTATAAATTTTAGACGGTTGGGAAAATATGAACTCCCAATCGTATCTAAAATATACGGTCCTAACCGTAACTTCAATTTTCAAAAAAAAAAAAATTATCTGAATTTTTTTTTTTTCGGAAAATGGGTCATTTGTCCAAAAAAATTTAAAACACGGTTCAAATGGACGAGTAAAAAATTAGTACGGGTGAAATGGACACCAAAAAAATAGCAAGGATGAAACTGGATTCATCCTGGCTTAAACTTAAAAAATAGCGAGGATGAAACTAGATGCATCATGTGTAAATTAAAAATAAGAAAAAGTATTTGAAAATGGGCGGGATGGCGGTTACATCCTGCCTATTTTTAAATTTTTGTCCATTTAAACAGTATCAAAATCTAATTGTCCTTTTCACCCAGGAAATTTTAATTTTGGTCTTTTTAACCAATTTTGTGTTTTTTTTTTAATTTTCAATTATTAACTATAAATCAAATGATTACTCTAATCTTATCACTAATCTTACTTAATTTAATTAACCTAATCATTAACATTAATTAATCATTGGGATAAGGGGCTTTTGAGATTACTATTTGACGACCCGATTTTTTATCCTCTTGTGAGCCCTCAAAACTAAAATTTTGGATCCCCTATAATAGGATTCTTTGTAATCGTCACAAGATAGGAAATTTTTTACAAAATTATTAGAGCAAGGGTTATGAACCGAGGATCCTCCTTGCAGACAAAGGAGTTTGATTAAATTTTGTCCACCATGGGTTGGGCAAGGAGTCTGTTATTTGGAGGAGTGCATGGTAAGGGGAGTCTAAGTGGGTAATGTTTAGCCGTTTGTATTTGGGACGACACATCTTTAGCCTCCTCACCTAAAAATCAGGTAAAAAAAGAATAGTGGGGTGGCACATCTTTACCTGCTTGTAATATTTTCCTAAAATTTCTTTCCAAGTGGGGCATATTTATCTGGTTAGAGTTCTTTTCCACGTGCAACCGGAAATCTTACTCCTTCACCTAGACATTCATTGGATTTAAAAATGATAGTTTATCCCATTAGCCGTTGGGTATTAATTTGCTTTAGAATACACATATTTCCCTCTATAAAAGATACCTTAATGGGTACCGATAGAGTACGAAAAATTCCTATGATTCTAAAGGATTATGAGTCTAATTTTATCTTTTTAGTTAGTAATAAAAAGATATTGTTGGCCACTGAAAATGGCTAATTGGGTACTTGCGTAAGTAATAAAATAAAATGAAATGCGGTGGGGACTTTGATGGTGACGAAAATGATGAATGAATAGGTTCTTTGTTTTACAAAATTATATCTTAACTATCGATGATTACATAGTCAAAACTTATGCCTTGAAGATATGTTCGTTCCAATTATGTTATATTATGTCCATGAATTAATGAATTTAGTTGGTTTTAAAACTGTTGTCACTACGGGAAAAACATACATTGGCAACCCCCACAAGTGTCGGCGTTGATCTACAACGACACTTATCGATGGATTGCAGAAGGGGGTTGCGGAAGGTCCGCGATTTACTGCAACTTCCAGTTAAGGGTCGTAAACCTAGTTGTGGTTCAAGTTTGGACTACCTTGTGGTTCAGTTGTGATTCTCTCTCGATTTTATTTTGGAAGCCTAAAACAACTTCTACAAGAGTTGTCAATCCGTGTTTCACTATACCTACATGAGTTGTATGACATCCTTTCACAACACCTATTTATATTGTTATACATGCTTTCACAATACCTGATAAGTGTAGTAAAACCCAATAAGACAACGTCTATAAATGTTGTGAATAGCACTATTACTACTCTTGTTATAATGGTTGAAAATTTTTGTACAAATCTAATATGTGTAGTACAAGTCCATAACACAACCTCTATAAATGCTGTGAATAGCACTATTACTACTCTTGTTATTATGGTTGAAAATCTTTGTACTACCTCTAATATGTGTAGTCCAAGTCCATAACACAACTTCTATAAAAGTTGTGAATAGTAGTATTACTACTCTTGTTGTAATGGTTGAAAAATTTTGTACAACTTCTAATATGTATTGTAAAAGTCCAAAACACAACATGTGCCTTGTATAGTCATATTCTATAATACAACAAAGGTTTTTCGTAGTTGAATGTTGACCTACAACCCTTGTTTGGAGTTGTGTGCATAAAAAAAATTTGAAAAAAGAAAAAGAAATCGTAGCTGAAACCAAATTGCCGAAAGTAATTCACATTCATATTAAACCTGCCAGTGACCCATTACATTCATTTAAGTTCACCTGCTAGTGTTAAACACACAAATTCAAAAAATGGCAGAGATATAGATGTTTGTTACCAAAAGTTAAAAGTTTCTTAATGTTGATGGTGGTTTTTAAACAAAGGGTAAAATCGTAAAACCCCAAATAACCTAATGTCACCGGTAACACATTTATTAGGACATTTAATGCATATAGTCAGTAATTAATAGGGAGTATTTTTTCAAATTAGGGTTACAACGAACAAAACCCTAATTCCCCTCTGCGCCAATGGCAAGTCATGCCATCCACACCTAGCCCAAGCTAGCCACGCCATGCCAAACGCACTCTGCCTTGGCCCTAGCTATGCTAGTCACACCAAAAGCGCCAAAGCATGCCAACCATGCTAGCCGCACCTACGTGCCAATGGAAAATCATGCCAGCCACACCTAGCCTAAGCTAGCCGCACCTCTATGCCAATGGCAAATCATGCCAGCCATACCAAACGCGCCGAAGCATGCCAACCATGCTAGCCGCACCTCTATGCCAATGGCAAATCATGCCAACCATACCAAACGCGCCGAAGCATGCCAACCATGCTAGCCGCACCTCAATGCCAATGGTAAATCATGCCAGCCATACCAAACGCACCAAAGCATGCCAACCATGCTAGCCGCACCTCCGTGCCAATGGAAAATCATGCCAGCCACACCTAGCCTAAGCTAGCCGCACCTCTATGCCAATGGCAAATCATGCCAGCCATACCAAACACGCCGAAGCATGCCAACCATGCTAGCCGCACCTCTATGACAATGGCAAATCATGCTAGCCGCACCTCCGTGCCAATGGCAAATCATGCCAGCCACACCTTGCCCAAGCTAGCCGCGCCATGCCAAACACACCCTGCCTTGGCCCTAGCTACACTGGTCACGCCACGCCAAGCCAAACACCCTTACATTGGCCCTAGCCGTGCCATGCCAAAGTAGCGCCCGCACCTAGGCTTGCAAACCATGCAACCTAAGCCAAATTGGCCATGCATGCCATTGGCACATGCCAACACGCTCGCTGGTAGATTTTCCTACCAGGGCGCGACCCAAATTGGCCACGCATGCCATTGACACATGCCAACACGCTCGCTGGTAGCTTTTCCTACCAGGGCGCGACCCAAATTGGCCACGCATGCCATTGGCACATGCCAACACGCTCGCTGGTAGCTTTTCCTACCAGGGCGCGACCCAAATTGGCCACGCATGCCATTGGCACATGCCAACACGCTCGCTGGTAGCTTTTTCTACCAAGGCGCGACCCAAATTGGCCACGCATTCCATTGGCACATGCCAACACGCTCGCTGGTAGCTTTTTCTACCAAGGCGCGACCAAAATTGGCCACGCATGATATTGGCACATGCCAACACGCATCGCTGGTAGCTTTTCTTACCAGGACGTGGCCCTAATGGCCGAGCATGCCATTGGCACATGCCAACACGCTCGCTGGTAGCTTTTCTAAACACGGGCCATGATTCAACTTGGCCACGCATGCCATTGGCACATGCAAAACACGCATGCTGGTAGCCCAACTTGCAAGCCGTGCAACCTAGGCCAACTTGGCCGTACGTGCCATTGGCACATGCCAAAACCCACACTGGTAGCCTAACTTGCAAACCGTGCAACCTACCGCTAAGGCATTCCGCACATGCCATTGGCACATGACACACACGCCACTAGAAGCTCTATGCATTGCCACTTACACTCAATGTACAACCTACCACCAAGGCATTCCACACATGCCATTGGCACATGCCACACACGCCACTAGCAGCTCTGGCATTTCCACTTGCGATCGAGGTGCAACTCGCAACAAAGGCATTCCGCACATGCCACACGCGCCCCTAGCAGCACCACTTGCACTCAAGATGCAACCAACACTCGAGACATCAACACAAACTCGGGAATGCTTTCCAGGGTCTTGGTTTGGCGATCACTGACTTGCGCCAGCGTACACTACGCTCACATTAAGAAAGCGTGAATAGGAATAAAGCGGTCAAATAAATGAGGAAATAATGGTGAAAACATTTTCACCCATTAACACCATGCGGTTACCACCTCCTCCCATTATTTCACCCTTTACTCTCTTCCTTCATGAGGCCAGGGTACGTTTCAATCTCGACTTGTATAAATAGGTCTTACCTATTTCCACCAGACAACAAGTCTCGGTCAGGAGAAAAATACAACACTCTCAGAAAAGGCAACTTTGCAAGCTCTCCAAAAAGCTTCCATCTCTTGCAAGCTTCCTAAGCTTTCACTTTCTGATACAAGTCGAGACACTACTCTCCTGAATTATTCTGGTCTCACACCTTTCTTTGCTTCCCTCCCCAAATCAACCCTTCTCCTCCACTTTGTGACCGAAGCAAGTCTGGAACGACCATTTCTTGGTTTAGGCCGGACTTGTACAGATTGATCTCTCGAATCTATAAAGTGCTCACATGCAACACATTTGTTTAGGGTTTAAACCAGTTTCTCACTCACCTACCGAATTTACCAAAATCGCGAAAACGATTTTTACCCATAAACAATTGGCGACCACGGCGGGAGGATTGATGATCTACAATCGGCTATTTCTTCGACCCAGATGTCAAGATGGTAGGGGAAGGCGACTCAATCCGACTCAACTGCCAGACAACCCGGTTACCAGTTGCAAAAACTACACCAAAAAACTGGGGACTCGTTGAAAATGCTACCAGCGATTGGGGACTTGTGACTCAATCCAACTCAACTGACAGACAACCCGGTTACCAGTTATAAAAACTACACCAAAAAACTGGGGAATCGCTGAAGATGCTACCAGCGATTGGGGACCTGCTGGCGATGATACCAACAAAGCCGCCTTTTACATGGAGAGGGGCGTGTTCGCAAAAACCTATGAAGTGAGTAAATTTAGACTGGGCAAGATATACGATCTGTTTTTAGGTTCTTAATAAAACCGTCATACTACTGCGTCTTGTGCCTATTGATAGCCACACACTTTCATAAAAGCAATATTCCTTTCACAAAACATAATCAGAGTTATATTATCAAAACCATTCATCCCAGAAATAATCCAATATCTTTAAAAGCTACCAGCTGTCTATCAAAACCGGTCGAACTTTGAACCAGGCATCCAGTATGTTTTTCAAAAAAAAAAAAAAAAAAAAAAAGAAGAACCTAAATGAAAGTTTAACAGAGAAACATTCAAGGAAAATCATCCAACAGAGGTCTGCTTTTCTTGGAGAAAGTCAACTTTGCGTCTTCAAGAGCCGCTCTCTTCGTAGTTAACATCTTGGAAAGCTTTTCGAGTTCTACCTCCTGTCGTGCAATCTCCTCTGCAGAAAGGCTTTCGATTGCTGCTGATGAGTGCCAAATAGTGCATATTTATACACCTTTTTATTGGCATTTTACTCATCTTTTGCGCTTAGAAATCAGATATTATCCCAGATTCTGCATTTTCTTTGTTTTCAAGAATAAATATTTGTTTTAATTAATTTTGTATTTTTAGGTACTAAATAAAGTCCGGAGAAAGTGCGGAGCCCAAAGAGCAAAGAATTGGAGTCGAGCACCCAAGGAGCAGAAAGCCGAAGCCCGCGCGCGCAACAGTTGCAACCCAACAAGTAGCAACTCATCTACAAGACATGGGCTTGAGCTAGACCCGACCCATGACCCGGATCCGAGCCCGTCTCTTCTGAGACGTTGAGATTTCTTTCTCCCTCATCCAACGGTCGCTGCTTCCACGTGCATCGAAGATCGCTGCTCCCGTGCTACACCAGATCACATCAAAACCGGCTACCTCTCTCAGCCGTTCAGATCGCAGCCGCCTCATCCAACGCTCGCTCGGCCTGTCCCATCGTCCGTTGCTGTACCTGCTCAACACCGAAGCATCCAACACCCTATACCCCTATTCGATCGACCCATTACTTTCTTCTCCTTCTCTTTCTTCTCTTCTCTCTTTCCCACGAGCTCTGCAAACCCAGCTTCTCCCCCATGCCTTTGCAGAGCCGCCTCACCACCACCAACTCCTTTATCTCTTCTGTCACCATCATCACCACAACAGCAGCCGCACCACCCACCTCTCTAGCTCTTATTTTCTCTCTCTTAGCTTCTGCAACCCTAGAAGCTAACTTAGAGAAGATAAGAACTAGGGTTAGGTTAGCCAACAACCGACGCATGGAGTTCTCTGAGCACGAATTGACAAGAGGGGAAGCGAATCAGAGTATGGGTTGAATTGTTTTTCAATTAATTTCATTTTTATAATGAATTAGGGTTTGGTTGATTTTGGATGTATAAATACAACCGAGGGGTTTGTGTAGAAACCATGCCCGGGCTAGCCAAAGTGCTTCATTGTAGCTTTAATTTGTAGTTTAACACCATTTTATCATGTTTTAATTTAGTTATTAGGGTTTCAGTGAAACCCTAATTCCATACTGTGTTTCAAGCTCTGTTGAATTATCCTTGCATGCTTAATTTATAATTATGCTTTCAATTTTAGCACCCAATGCCTTTCTTTCACAATGCATGCCAGGTATGCATTGTAGTCAGGGTATAAATGTATTGTGTGTGCTGCAGCTTAATCTTTAGACACAAAAACTAATTCTCTTGACTAATTGTGCTTCATTAGACAATTAGTACTCTAGGTTAGTATCCTCAGCTGATAATTGAAGTGTTACAAGGTGAAACATCCTAGTTAAGTGGTGGACTTGACACCCTACCCTTAACTGCCATAGGAACAAGGAGTTCAATTTAGTTGATCACACAGTAGGAGTGAGTGGTGGAACCGAGACCTTAGCATCTTTTGTGTTTGTTATACCTTAGTTTAGGTTCATTTGAAACATTATCAGCCGTTTCGGCACAAACACTTTTGTTACCTTGTCTCTACACCATATCAGTTGAAACTCAGTTTAGAAAGCCCTTAGATCACACATCAGAGCACCACAAGTCTCTGTGGTTCGACCCGCACTTGCTCAGTCCTACAACCAAGACACCGTGCACTTGCGGTATCACCGTAGGCCATAAATTAGACACATCTTCGGGCCTACCAAGTTTTTGGCGCCGTTGCCGGGGAAATATTGATTGTGTATAACCTGAGCATGCCCTGGAAATCATTGAAATATAAACTAGTTTCCCTGCTAAGTCTTGCTTGCACCTGAGATAGATGCTGTGAGCATTCTCCAGCCCCTGTAGCTGCAGAAAATTTAACCCCACACAACTTGCAAGCCCCTGGAGCTGCAATTGTGGAGCTACTCTGCTTTGTGAATTGCCAACAACAAGCCTGCTGGCTCTGTAATCCTTATGCTTCATCCGCTTGTGACCTTATGCATGCTTGAACCCACCAAAACCCGTGCTTTGTAGACCTTGAATGCCTTCGAAATACTGTCTTTGTGCACAAGCTAAGTTTTTAATCTATTACTCTGGGTTGTGAATTGTGCTGGCATTGCTTAATCTGTTGCTTTCAAGCTGCCAATCTGTGCACCAAACTGTCCTGTGCTTTGGCAGTTTTTGAGAAGCTGTGCACACAAGTCTGTGCGTGAGCTGCTCTGTGCAACTCTGCACTTGCAACCAACTGGGTTGCTAATTTGCAATCTGCACAGGCCTTCCCTGTGCTGTACTGTTACCAAAACCTGGGCTGATCACAACCTACACTTTCAACTGAGCTAACCCACCTGCCTGAAGCCCAACCTGGGCTGTACATTTTGAAGCCCACATAAGCCTGTTCCAACTAGGCTTTGCATCCTACCTGTGCTGTGCAACTTGCTCTGCTCACATAGCTGGTTTACACATAACCAAGCTAAGCCCACATACTTCTGGGCTGTGCACAAACCTGGACTTTCCCACATAAGCCACACTGCTGGGCTTAAACTAAATTGAAGCCCACATCTGTTGGGCTGTGCACAACTGAGGCCTGCTGTGCTTCTCAAACTGGGCTGTTAGCCTTCCCACATAACCTGGGCTTAATCTAAACTGAGCCCACAGTTCACTGGGCTGGACTTTCCCAACAAACCAAAACCCACAAAAACCAAAATGAATCCCATTGAAACCAAATCCCAATAAACCAAAGCCCACTTAAACCAAACTAAATTTTGAGTTCAATAAGAGAGCTAAACCATGTCAGGATTTTGGTCTGCATCTGGGGATGGAAACAAATCCCTTAGAGAGCGTGCTTACGGGCACGCTTCACAGGATGAACCCCCCACATACCATAGTGATTTTAGGGAATTTTATGAGCCTTCTCAGGGCCCTGACTTCACATGCCCTAATCACTATGAGCACATTCATCATCCACCACAAGGTTGAGAATGAACACTCTCCTCATACCCAGTCATCACTTCTCGATCAATTAGAAGCTCGACTATCGGCTTAGAAAGGCAATCACATGAGCGATACGTCGAATCTAGTTTTTCTAGGCAATATGAAATGCATGCTTGCACCTTATGTGGTGGCTTAGACCACCTGCTGAATCTTGTTATATCTTGCATGATTTTAGGCAGTCTAGGGAAAACCATGATAATCCAATGTACGAAGTGTCTAGAAGTGACTATTGGGACCATAATCAACCTGCACACATGCATCATTCACCACAAAGTGGGGAGATGAACAATTTTATACTCCCCCAACTCCTAGTCTCGCAATCAATAATGGAAACACTCATAGAGCAAAATGCTAGGCTTGAAATGAATGCAATGCATAACCATCCATATAGCAACATGTCTGAATTTCCCTTCTATAGTGAACCTCATGCTCAACTATACAATGAATATCCATATGAGGAATGCATACCCACTAGTGAAGACTCTCCTTCAATGGAACAACTCAAGATGATTCTTCAAAGGAACCTGATTGAGTTACAAAATGATAGGATTGAAAATAGTGTTTCTAGTCTTACTCATGCAACTAACATTGAATATGAACCTAATCTAGAGGTAGATGAGTACACTAAAAATGCTACAATTTTGAATGGAGAGATGAATTCTTGCTATGATGATGACGATGATGATGAATATGAAGAGCATGTGTATTTTGAAAATGTAATAGAATCTTTAGGTTCAGAGACATTAAGTGTCTCTCCTGTGAACCCTATGAATGATGCTTCTTCTGATATTCATGCATGTGATATTGATGTGGAACCTGTGCAATTATCCTGTGAAAATGAACATGATTTACCCTCTTTTGACTTTAGGAAAGTGTGTGATGGTACAAATGATTTTAAAAATGAAAACAACCTAGATGTACCTAACCTCTCTCCCGAGTCACAAATTGAAACTCCTTCACCCAACCTAGGTGTAGTTTGTCACAAAATTGCAAAACCAACTTTTCTAAAAATGCCTAACTTAGGCCTAGAGCTTTGTGCTTCCCAAGTCCTCTTGGACTATTTTGCATCAAAGTATAACACTCTTAAGGAGCCACAGTTGGTATGTGTATGTCTGCCTGTTCTTAGCAAAACTCATTTTGAGTTAGACCTTTTGCATGATGTACCTTTAAAATTGCAAGACTTTGTGCTTTCAAACACACCCGTTCACAAGTTTAGGTTTGGGGGAAACTCATTCCCATATACAGTCTTACTTGCACTCTCATGTTATATTTGTGTAAGATTGTTGATGGTTGTACATATCGTCTTTTGGGTTGATCCTCAACTCTTTAGACTGTTGGTTTATGGTGCATTTTCATTGTATATATCCAGTAGGACTTGTTAAATTTTTCTTTTCTTGATTCGGTTGAGTCTTCTCGCACATATATTATGCTAATCCGATATGATCTCCGTTGAGAATGTTGGATTTTGCCTTGATTAAAGAAGCTCAACCTTGCTCTTGCCGACATCCGGTAATCTCTTCCCTTTTTATCTTATCAGCATAGTTCTCGTGGTACGTGACTGTTTAAATTTTTCCTATCTGTGACACATTGAGGACAATGTTTGATTTAGGTTTGGGGGTACATTTGCATATTTTTGCATTTAGAGTTTTTAGTCTTTTTAATCTTTTATTTTCATTTTAAAAAAAAAAAAAAAAAAAAAAAAAATCAAAAACTCTTTTTGTAAAAACCTCCAACTTTTAGAGATTTTAGAGTCACTAGCATGCTTCTAGCTATGTTTACATAGAGATTCTGACCGAAATAACAGAACTTGGAAGTACCGGAGAACACAATCGGGTTCCTTAGTTGATTAGAGCGTTAAAGTTGGATTTAACCATACCGGAGGGCGAATTAGGTGCTGTTTAGATATTCGGTAGTAGAATTGTGATCACCCATAGTGGAGACTACCCATTTTACATCAAGCGAGGTACCGACCTTCACTCTTTGTGACTTTCTAGAAAAGCTTTTAGAGTGTGTGTCACCGTACGTCAATTCCGGGTAGGAATGGTGAGCTACCCAACTTCGCACCACTTTCAAAGACTACTTTTGATCTCTTGAGTGCTAATTCCGTCAATCATGAGGGTGACGTCTAAAGATGAAAACTCCTTCTAAATATCGATTTGCAGTTAGCATCTCTCTCTCTCTCAATCAGCAAGATCCATAGAAATACACATCGTCAGCAAGCGGAGCAACATCAGAATATTTGAAGAAAAGTTGATATAGTCCAAGGTTACGTGCAACAAAGAAAAGAGAAAAAAATAGGATGAGAATTAATGAAGTTTGTAAAATCAAGACAATACAAGTTATGGAAATTGTGTGATATAGTCCTTCATCCATGGAGTTAGTAGTTTTCTTGTTTTTATTTTCAATTAATGTATATAGTGAAGTTATTCAAAAAAAAAAACAAAAAAAAAAACAAAAAAAAAAAAAAAACAAAAAAAAAAAAAAAAAAAAAATTGTAGTTTATTTTCTTAGTTTTGATACCACCATGGTAAAGAAGAAAATTCCAAGTAACAAGGAAATTGGGTAGAAAAGTTAAAAATTGTCAAGTTTTGTGAAGTTTAGAAGTTCGTCATCAACATTTGAAGACCGAAGACCGAAGATTGAAGACGTTTCTATGGTTCTTATGAGAGAGTGATATTAATTGCCGATCGGGTGAAAAGGTAGTGAGTACTCCCACCCTTGCTAATGGTTGATTTCCTTTCTTAGAGATCATTAGAAAAAAAGTCTTTTTGTCCACACTTACGTGGAGTCTCCAGATTTTATTTCGGAAGGTTATCCTTCTTACCTACAACGTGTGCAGGATTTCTCTCTTTACTCCCGCCTGCACACATGAGAGACTAAAAAGCGATCTTTTTGAGTGCAATTATCATAAAACCCTAATGGTGAGGCAGAAGTCGAGGCTTAGGATCACAATCGAATCCGAATTCTTTCATATGGTATGGTTACTTCTCGCTCAGCACTTAAGGATGAGAATGCGTTCTTCGATAGTTCTAACTTCTGTTACTAGCATGCAGAAACTCTATGTCCTCATAGCTTCTTGGAGGCTTGAGACTCTTTTACACTCTGAAGTTGGAGAAGGTTTTGTGGGTACACCTCTGGTAAACCCTCACGAGACTACAACTCGTCCACTAGGGACACCTAGGGGTTTAAAGGCTTAGTGCATACGCTAAATGCATTCGAGAGACTGCGACAGACAGGGGTATAGTTAGGATTTCTTATTTCTTGTTTCACTTGAGGACAAGTAAAATTCAGGTTTGGGGGTATTTGATGAGTGCCAAATAGTGCATATTTATACACCTTTTTATTGGCATTTTACTCATCTTTTGCGCTTAGAAATCAGATATTATCCCAGATTCTGCATTTTCTTTGTTTTCAAGAATAAATATTTGTTTTAATTAATTTTGTATTTTTAGGTACTAAATAAAGTCCGGAGAAAGTGCGGAGCCCAAAGAGCAAAGAATTGGAGTCGAGCACCCAAGGAGCAGAAAGCCGAAGCCCGCGCGCGCAACAGTTGCAACCCAACAAGTAGCAACTCATCTACAAGACATGGGCTTGAGCTAGACCCGACCCATGACCCGGATCCGAGCCCGTCTCTTCTGAGACGTTGAGATTTCTTTCTCCCTCATCCAACGGTCGCTGCTTCCACGTGCATCGAAGATCGCTGCTCCCGTGCTACACCAGATCACATCAAAACCGGCTACCTCTCTCAGCCGCTCAGATCGCAGCCGCCTCATCCAACGCTCGCTCGGCCTGTCCCATCGTCCGTTCTTTGTGCACCTGCTCAACACCGAAGCATCCAACACCCTATACCCCTATTCGATCGACCCATTACTTTCTTCTCCTTCTCTTTCTTCTCTTCTCTCTTTCCCACGAGCTCGCAAACCCAAGCTTCTCCCCATGCCTTTGCAGAGCCGCCTCACCACCACCAACTCCTTTATCTCTTCCGTCACCATCATCACCACAACTGGCAGCTCGCACCACCCACCTCTCTAGCTCTTATTTTCTCTCTCTTAGCTTCTGCAACCCTAGAAGCTAACTTAGAGAAGATAAGAACTAGGGTTAGGTTAGCCAACAACCGATGCATGGAGTTCTCTGAGCACGAATTGACAAGAGGGGAAGCGAATCAGAGTATGGGTTGAATTGTTTTTCAATTAATTTCATTTTTATAATGAATTAGGGTTTGGTTGATTTTGGATGTATAAATACAACTGAGGGGTTTGTGTAGAAGTTATGCCTGGGCTAGCCAGTGCTTCATTGTAGCTTTAATTTGTAGTTTAACACCATTTTATCATGTTTTAATTTAGTTATTAGGGTTTCAGTGAAACCCTAATTCCATCTTGTGTTTCAAGCTCTGTTGAATTATCCTTGCATGCTTAATTTATAATTATGCTTTCAATTTTAGCACCCAATGCCTTTCTTTCACAATGCATGCCAGGTATGCATTGTAGTCGAAGTATAAATGTATTGTGTGTCTTTGCGGCTTAATCTTTAGACACAAAAACTAATTCTCTTGACTAATTGTGCTTCATTAGACAATTAGTACTCTAGGTTAGTATCCTCGGTGATAATTGAAGTGTTACAAGGTGAAACATCCTAGTTAAGTGGTGGACTTGACACCCTACCCTTAACTCGCCATAGGAACAAGGAGTTCAATTTAGTTGATCACACAAAGTAGGAGTGAGTGGTGGAACCGAGACCTTAGCATCTTTTGTCTTTGTTATACCTTAGTTTAGGTTCATTTGAAACATTATCGGCCGTTTCGGCACAAACACTTTTGTTACCTTGTCTCTACACCATATCGGTTGAAACTCGGTTTAGAAAGCCCTTAGATCACACATCGAGCACCACAAGTCTCTCGTGGTTCGACCCGCACTTGCTCGGTCCCTACAACCAAGACACCGTGCACTTGCGGTATCACCGTAGGCCATAAATTAGACACATCTTCGGGCCTACCAGCTGCATCTTTCGACTTCTGGATATCAGCAAGGCTTTCGACAAACCACGAAGTGTTGAACTCCTTTTCTACGCACACGTCGCGATGGTGCTCCCAGTCAGCAATAACGTCTTCAGAAACGATGTGACCAGTCACCTCACGCATATCCTCGATGGAAGATAAAGCCTCTTCCACACGCTTAACCAGTGCAAATCGACTAGTGACCTTCTTGGTTGTGGCCATATGTCCGTACTTCTCCCAGATTCTGGTGTACAACGCCTCATACTTAGCCAGCACGCCGAAACCGCCAACCAGCACATGACCTGGAGAAGGAACCAAGTACGGGGGATCAAAAATGGCGCCTGCAACTGGCCTCACTACTCGCAAAGGGTCCTCTTCCATGTCTACGGCAGCAACCATCAGAGAATCATCCACCGTTTGAACCGCATCTGTGCCTGGCAATTGGCTAACTCCCATCTCCAAGTCACCGGAGGTGGCCACCAAAGGCAAGTTTTCGTGTGGATCCACCCCAGAATCGTCCTCCGAACCGGATTCCTCCTGCGAACTTGAGTTAGACATTTTTTAAAAGAAAAAACGGAAGAAGAAAGAAAAGAAATGCGAAACTCACCGAACCACTTCCCGAAAACGAACTAGTGTTGCTAGAGGAATCACTCTCACTTGCCGAACTTTCTTCTTTCTCTGACTCATCACCGCTATAAGTAGTCTCAGTGCCGCCAGAATTCTTCGAAGAAATTGCCGTCTCCTGGCAACGTGCAAGGGAAGCGAAAGCATTAACACTACTGAAGCCCTGGAAGAAACAAAACACATGTTTTTAGCAGAAATTCACGTGCTTTGTGACAAACCAACAAGGAGGCGACACATACCCGGTTATTGGAAGAACGAAAGACACGAGAGTTCTGAAGGATCTTTTGAAACCGCCGGGAACCCGCCAAAGACGATTCTTCGTTTCTGTTCCTTTGCTGGGGACTTTCAGAGTTGCCAGGCAACTTTCGCTGGGATCTCTCAACATTGGATACTTCTTCAAAGCTGGCAGGAAGGTTTACAACGAACATTCTCCACCACGTTATTTACAAAATCTTGGAGCATAGTGAACTCATCATACCAGAACTCATTATAGCCAAAAGTCGTCGAAGTTACTCTTCCCGTCTGAAAGAAGGGAAGGCGGATACCTGCCTCAAGGGCACTGGCGTTGAGGACGGCATGCAATGAATCCTTAGGAACCACCAGCTGGTAAGAAAGAGGCACCCCTTGATCGAAACCCATGTGACGAGCAAAGACACGGTCAATATTGTAGCGAGTTATTCGGAAAGACCCCATGAAGAAAGACGGCATATATCCAGGACATGCAACTTTGAATAAACAAGTTTTCACCAACACTCAAGTTGCCGTCGGAAGATAAAGACATGATCGGAGCGAAGCAAAGGTGTCAATTTGAGTCACCGACCTATGGACCGGCTCCCATGGGCGAAAACCGATTTCATGCGACTTATCGAGAAAACTAACCAAGCTCATGCCAACTCTTGGACGCTTGTTCACCCATCGAAGAATTCGGAGCCGCCCCAACTCGCGGGAATCGAAGGCAACGGTTTCGGAGCATACTTCTCAAAGTGCTCCCATAGCCGGGCTTGCGAGAAAAGCAACGTGTACATATGAATCCACTTTCATGAAACCATTCGAAACTCGCATGTTCGCAACTAGGTGATCCAGATGCACATACAGGGAACCAAGGAATAGCTTGCCAATGGGAATAACTTCACCTTTTGCTAACTTCACAGCAATCACTAGCAACTCTGGTCTTATTTCCTTCTTGTCTCTAGATAACCGAGAGAGCCAAAAATCTTTGCAACATGAAGATCATCGCTTTTCGTTAAGGTTCGGCTCGTCCGGAAACCATTGAGATATCCACCAGCTGTAAAAGCACCTTTCATCCTCTTTCCGGACAGAATCCTTCGACTTCGCAGTTGATAGGTGTAGAATACACCTAATTTACTATCTAGTAGTTTATGCTTTCTTTGCTATTTTTCTTGTAAATTATGTATTTTACACTTGTTTTGAGTTTTATAGCTACTTTGGAGTCGCACGGAGGAAAAGAAGAAGAAATCACCCTATTTGAGCCAAAAGGGTAAAATTGTCATTTCACCAAGGAGGGAATACTATATGGAGCCCAGAGTGGTTAAGGGGCTCTCATTCCAGGTACCCCTTATCAATCAATGAGTGGGTGTTATTAACACTTTGGGTAGCCCTTATCCGGAAGGATGGTCATGCTTGGGTAGCATCCAATTGGGTGGCCCTAACCGTACCCAGGACCCATACCCTAACAGGATCCAAACCCAGACTTTCATATCCAACTCTAGACTCGAGAAATCATTCAATCATTCTCTTCACCTCGAGAGTTAGAAAAACAGATCAAGAAAAGATCCGAGAAATTGAGAGAGATCGAACTCGAGCAAGTCGAGAAGAGAAGGTGAAATACACGAGTCATGGCTGCTATTATCGAGTTCGAATTAGGGTTTGTTGTTAATCGAGAGGCGTTTATGCTGTGTTTCAGAGAGACAGAGAAGATTGGATCGAATCTGTGATAAAGAAATGGAATTAGGGGTTGATTCAACTGAAATCGGTGATGAGTTGGGTTTGGTTCTGTCAAAGAAGTGTTTTTAGGGTTTGATTCGAGGTTGATTGAAGCTCAGGGAGAAATGGTGGCAGCTGAAACTAAGATGAATGTTGATGTTAATCGAAAGCTCAGAGATGAAGAGATGGGTTGAATCTCTGCAATGAAGCCGCTGGAGATATTCATGGTGAGAAATGGGATCGAGAAATCACAGGGTTTTGAGCAGAATTTGAGAAGGGGTCTCTGATGTTGGATGCAGGTTGAGATGGGAATGATGAGCTGTTAGGAAAGCTGGTGAAGGATTGAAAGGATTGATAGAAAATCAGAATGATGGTGTTGTGAGATGTACAAGCTGGTTGTGTGGAATGGTCAGGGAATGCACTGAACAGATGGGTTCTGTGTTGAATTCAGGTGATGAATGGTGTTGATTTGCAGAGATGTTGCAGGGCTCAGATGGAGACTGTGTTGCAGGTTGCAGGTTTGACACAGTGGTGGAGTAGTGTGACTCTGAGGATGGATTGTTTGCAGAGGTGGATGAATAATAACACAGAGATGATGGAATTGGAGATGACTTGGTTGGCTTGGGATACAGCTGTGTTGCAGATTGAGCTGGTGTTTGTTGCTTGAATGGGTTGTGCAGTTCTGGTGAAGAGAATAGGAAGTGCAGGCGCCAATGCAATAAGATGTTAGTGATGCTGTGTTGCTGGTGGAAATGTTGGAGCTGTGCTTTGTGCTATGGAATTGCAGTGGTGGCTGTGATCGCAGGGAGCTGGAAAAGGAGGTCTGTGGCCTGAGCTATAACTGGTGGTGACACTGAACTGCAGGCAGAGACTATGGAGCTTGATTGGTTCTGAGATGCTGTTACAGGGCCTGTGGTAGACATTGCAGTGGAGACAAGGGAATGGTGATAATGGCTGGCCTAGGATTGTGAATTGAAATGGCAGGTGGTGGTTTATGAGCTGTTGCTTGTGAGAAATGAGTCTGAGTTCACTGTGGTTATCTATGTATGTTGTGGATGCAAGTAAAGGGCAGGTGGTCTAGGGAGGATATACAGATGAGAGAGAGTTGTGCTGTCGGCTGCAGTGGTGGCGCAAGGCTAGGTTTAAGGCACTGTCGCAGCTGCGTATGGTTATGGGTTTGTTATGGTGCTGCTAAACTGAGCTGGCATGACAGGGCATGAGCTAAAGCTGAAGTTGGATGAATATGAGATGGAAGAGGGATGAATCTGAAGCTGCACAAGTGAAGAAGGAATAGCCATGATGGCTGAGGCGTGAAGCACAATCATTGTGCAACAACAAGTCCGCGAGAGCAATGCTAATGCCATGGCAACTTAGCGAGTTAGCCCGGATTAGCTGGACTCAATGCTTGACTCGGTCGACTCAGTAATTCCCTTGACTTTCCTTGACCCGTTGACTAACGTTGTGACGGTTGAGTTTGACCGTTAGTCCTAACGGAGGACCGGACGGAATATTCCGTCGAATATTCTCTCGACGGAGAAATTTCCAGGCGGCCGGCGGCGACGTTTTCCGGCCAAATTCCGGCCATAATCCCAGTTTTCCGGCGACAAAAAAATTCCAGAATTTTCTATGGACTTCTCTCATGGGTATGAAGACTTGGGCTAGGAATTGGATGGAGAATTGGACTCAAATTTGGAAAGAGAAGGTGGAAGAGTTGAGAAAAGCTTGGAATTGGAAATTGAATTGCAAAAGGAAAAGGATTCTAATCCTTGGGAGATTTGGAGAATATTGAAGCCTATAAATAGAGAAGTTTTCTACAACTTCTACACACATCTTTCTCTACACATCTTTCTCTACATCTCTACACACACAATTCTTTTCTTTTCTTATTCTTTGTGTGAACTCTTTTAACATGAGTAGTTAATTTTATTGATTGAGGATGAATTCCTAGTTCTTAATATGATTTGAGTTTTTGTTTTTAATTCTATCTTGAAGTTCTTCACATGATTATCGTTTGTTTTTACTAATAGGAGTGATCTTAAAGACATTCATGATTGATTGATAGATTGTTTAGAATGCATGCTAAATTGATTTGTTAGTTTAATCTAATGCTAGTGAAAGTTAGGAGATAAGTAATCGTTTCTTGACTCTTTACATAAGTAGCAAACACGAGACCTTGCGGAGGGATTCCGTGGAGCAATTGTGTGTAGAAACAACGCTAGAAAGTAAACCAAGCGAACCGAGTTTAACTACTAGTACTAAACCTAAATTCATAAATCTTAATGCATTCTGGGAATTACATCTTGTAAGCGGACCTCAAGGTGGTTCTTTTGAATAGAATCGATAACTAAGCGGACACATTACTCGGTGAAATTAGGATTTTGGGGCTAGCTAAGCGGACCTGCTATCCTACGGTTGGTGATAATCTGTGACTAATAACAAGTGGAAAAGAACATAACTTGATTCATTATTTTGCAACGAAGAAGGATTCCTTGATCTCGTTTCTCTTATTGCTTTCAACTTTATCTTTTAATTGCTTTGTTTATTTTCTTTTGTTTTTTACACCCCCTTTCGTGACAACTTTTACAACTAGAATCTCGTGCTCCTCGTGGGATCGACCTTGACTGCCCTATATTACTAGTTAATTAGGTAGTAAAGTATTAATTAATTTGTTGTGGTTACGACACGCATCAAATTTTTGGCGCCGTTGCCGGGGAGCAACGGGCGATTTTAGTTGTTTTTTTTTTTTTTTTGCTTTGTTAGATTCTTTACCGTATCTAACTTAGTTTGTGAGAATCTTATTTCAGGTGTTATACCTTTGGTGAATGCTTAAAGGGGGTAGACCGAGTCCAATACGTCTTCGATCCGGCACTCAACTAAAGGATTTCATTCGAGCGATTAACACTCCACTTCCTCCTTCATCAAGTGATTCGGACAAAGAGGAAGAAACAATGGGTGATCGTACAATGAAGGACCTAGCTTCTCACGAGGCTTGATACACAACAATGGTGTATCCAAACTAACTCAACCTTCGAAATCAAGCCGGGGTTGATTAGAGAGTTACCAAAGTTCCATGGCATGGTGAATGAGGACCCAAACAAACATCTTATGGACTTCTACGCCATAGTTATGGCTATGCTTCCACCGGAGACTAATGCGGATGGAGCAATGTTGAAAGCTTTCCGTTTTCTTTGGCGGGTAATGCTAAGGAATGGTTATATTATTTGCCTTAGGAAGTATCACAACATGGAATGGGATGAAGAAAATTTTCCTCGAGAGATATTTTCCCGCATCCAAAGCTACTCAAATTCGCAAGGAGATTTGTGGATTGAAACAACAAGTGGGAGAATCATTGTATGAATGTTGGGAGCGATACAAGAGGTTGGTGGCAAGCTGTCCACACCATCAATTTAGTGATGTTATGATACTCCAATACTTCTATGAAGCTCTTCACACAAGTGATAGGTCTCTTCTTGACGCCGCGGGTGGTGGTGCACTAATGAACAAGACTTTGACCGAAGCTAGAGAGTTGATTGAAAGTATGGCGGCAAACTCGCAACAATTCTACACAAGGGATGAACCAATGGTTAGGCGAGTGCATGAAGTTAGTAATTCTTCATCATATCTTGATCAAAGGATGAGTAACATGGAGACAATGATTCAAAGGATGGCCGCGGTAATTATTCCGGATGGTGAGACCGAACAAGTGAATGCTTTATATCCAAATCAAAGGCCAAGGTACGATCCATACTCAATACCTATAATCCCGGTTGGAAGGATCATCCCAACTTTAGTTATGCAAACACGCAAGCGGCGGCTCCTAATCCATATGCGCAACAAGGAGGTTTTCAACAATCACGTTTTCAACCTCAACAACAAGGTGGTTTTCAACAATTCCAACCACAACAAGTCAAGGAACGTGATTCTTCAATTGATGATAAGCTTAATGTCATGATGCAAGGTATTACGTCATTGTTTCAACAAAATCAACAAAAGACCGATTCGGCTATCAAGGATTTACATACTCAAATGGGACAATTGGCGACCGATGTGAATTTATTGAAATCTCAAGTTTCCACAAAACTTCCTTCACAACCATTGGTGAATCCAAGAGAGAATGTTAATGCGGTTACTTTAAGAAGTGGAAGGCAAGTGGAGGATCCAAGTCATCATGAGGAAGTTAGTGAAGAGGTAGTCAATGACAAGGAGGAAACCGCACCAAAGGAGAATTCCACACCAAACGACCAATCCAAGGAACCGGTTTCTACTTTCACTACCCCACCCCCTTTTCCTAGTCGTTTTGCTAAATCCAAGAAAGAAGCTCAAGACAAGGCACTTATGGATATCTTCAAGAAGATTGAAATCAACATCCCATTCATTGAGGCTATTAAGACAATTCCAAGGTATGCCAAGTTCATGAAGGAATTATGCATCAAGAAGGATAGGTTGCTTGATAATGAAATTACTAAAGTTGGCGAGAGTCGTCGGCTATGCTATTGAAGAAGATGCCTACAAAGTGCACGGATCCCGGTGGTTTCACGGTGCCAATTACTATTGGTAAACAAAGGTTTGAACATGCTTTACTTGATTTGGGAGCTTCCATTAGTGTGATGTCGGCCGACATATATGACTCCTTGAATCTTGGACCTTTGAAAGAAACAAGAGTTATTATCCAATTGGCAAACAAGTCTAACATATATCCAAAGGGGCTTATAGAAGACGTGCTAGTGCAAGTAAATGAGCTTATTTTTCCGGTAGACTTCTTTGTGGTGGATATGGACAACAATGAGAACCGATCATCTACTTCTTTACTTCTTGGGAGGCCATTCATGAAGACCGCAAAGACGAAGATTGATGTTGATAAGGGTACACTCACTATGGAATTCGACAAGGAGATAATACACTTTAACATATTTGAAGCCATGCGTTACCCAAGTGATGTGCATTCCGTTTACTCCATTGATGTGGTTGATTCATTAGCACAACAAATGGTGGAATTGAACCAAGAGGATGAACTTGATGTGGTGTTGCAAAATAGCATTGAATTGGACATCCATGGCTTATCTAACTTGGATGTTGAAATCTCCAAGGAATTGGTGGAGATATGTGGAGCTTTGGCGACATTGCAAGAAGCTAAAAAGGGTGATGTTTCATATATTTCTTTACCCGTGAATGATGAAGTACTTGTACCATCTATTGTGAAGGCGCCCAAACTAGAATTGAAGCCACTTCCGGACCATTTGAAGTATGCTTTCTTGGGAGATGGAGATGAGCTTCCGGTGATTATTTCTAAGAACCTCACACCGGTACAAGAAGACCGTTTGCTTAGAGTCTTGAAAGAGCACAAAACGGCTATTGGGTGGACAATTGCGGACATCAAAGGTATTAGTCCATCCATGTGCATGCATAGGATTCTAATGGAAGAAAACGTGAAGCCGGTACGTGATGCTCAACGTCGGCTTAATCCTCCCATGATGGAGGTTGTGAAAAAGAGATACTCAAATTGCTAAGTGTGGGGGTAATCTACCCAATTTCCGATAGCAAGTGGGTTAGTCCGGTTCAAGTGGTACCCAAGAAATCCGGAGTCACGGTTGTTCGAAACCAAGATGATGAACTTGTTCCTACAAGAGTTCAAACCGGTTGGAGAGTGTGTATTGACTATAGAAAGCTTAATTCCGCAACCCGCAAGGATCACTTTCCTTTACCTTTCATTGATCAAATGTTGGAGCGGTTAGCGGGGCATTCTTATTATTGCTTTTTGGATGGTTATTCGGGATACAATCAAATTGTTATTGCACCGGAGGACAGAGAAGACCACTTTCACTTGTCCGTTTGGAACGTTTGCATATAGACGGATGCCGTTCGGCCTTTGCAATGCGCCCGGCTACTTTTCAAAGATGCATGGTGAGTATATTCTCGGATTATGTGGAGCGCATCATCGAGGTATTTATGGATGACTTTAGTGTTTATGGCAATTCTTTTGATGGTTGTTTAAATAACCTTGAACTAATTCTTAAACGATGCATAGACACAAACCTTGTCCTTAATTGGGAGAAATGTCACTTTATGGTAAACCATGGCATAGTACTTGGTCACATTGTGTCCTCTTGAGGGCTCGAAGTGGACAAGTCAAAGATAGATTTAATAAGGAACTTACAATATCCCACTTCGGTGAGGGAGATCCGTTCTTTTCTTGGTCATGCAGGTTTCTATAGGCGGTTTATCAAGGATTTCTCCAAAATCTCCATGCCGATGTGCAAGTTATTACAAAAGGAGGTACCATTCGACTTCAACAAGGAATGCGAGGATGCTTTTGACAAATTAAAGGAGATGTTGACAAGTGCGCCGATTATCAAATCACCGGATTGGAATCTTCCATTTGAATTAATGTGTGATGCTAGTGATTATGCGGTTGGAGCCGTTTTGGGTCAAAGGGTGGACAAGTTGTCCCATGTTATCTATTATGCATCTAGGACCCTTAATGATGCACAAATCAATTATTCTACCACGGAAAAGGAGTTATTGGCTATAGTTTTTGCTTTGGAAAAATTTCGATCATACTTGGTGGGTACAAACAAAGGTTATTGTGTATTAGATCATGCCGCACTAAGACACTTAATAAAGAAGAAAGAAGCTAAGCCAAGATTAATTCGGTGGATCCTATTGTTACAAGAGTTCGACATAGAAATTCGTGATAAGAGGGGTGTGGAGAATACCGTTGCGGATCATCTTAGTAGGCTTGTTATGTCTCAAGAGGAACTTCCATTACATGACCGCTTTAGGACGAACAACTTTTCTCCATGGACGAATCAACACCTTGGTATGCGGATATAGTGAATTACTTGGTGACAAGGAAAGTACCTAGTACAATGTCTAACTTCCAAAAGATGAAACTTAAGAAGGTAGCTAAGCAATATGTGTGGGATGAACCATACTTATGGAAATATGGGGTTGATCAAATAATGCGAAGGTGCGTACCTAATCTTGAATTTCAATCCATTCTCTCCTTTTGCCACACTTTTGCATGTGGTGGCCATTTTGGATCTAAGCGTACCGCTCTCAAAGTTCTCGAGAGTGGATTTTATTGGCCCACCTTGTTTGAAGATTCATATGTTTTTTGTAAATCGTGTGATAGATGTCAACGAACGGGCAATCTAGGTGCTCGAAATCAAATGCCACTCACACCAATTCTCGCCGTTGAGATTTTTGATGTGTGGGGTATTGATTTTATGGGACCTTTTGTCGATTCGAATGGGAATTTTTATATACTTCTTGCCGTTGATTATGTTTCGAAATGGGTGGAAGCTAGAGCCACCAAAACTAATGACTCTCAAGTTGTTTGTGATTTTGTAAGGGAAAATATTTTTAATAGGCATGGAACACCAAGAGTGGTGATAGCGATGGAGGCTCACATTTCAAGAAGGCTTTCCACGCTCTCCTCAAGAAGTACAACATAACACACAAAATTGGTACGCCTTATCATCCACAAACTAGTGGACAAGCGGAAATTTCAAATCGTGAGATCAAGTCCATTCTTGAGAAAACGGTGAATACCACGAGGAAAGATTGGAGCTTTAAGCTCAATGATGCACTTTGGGCATATAGAACGGCGTATAAGACACCGGGATTGGTATGTCTCCATATAGGTTGGTTTATGGTAAGGCTTGTCATCTTCCGGTTGAACTTGAACATAAGGCTTATTGGGCGATAAAGAAATTCAACATGGAGTATGATGAAGCGGGGAAACAAAGGAAGTTACAACTACATGAGCTAGAGGAGATACGTAATGATGCTTACGAGAGTGCCCGGATTTACAAGGAAAAGACTAAGCTTTTTCATGACAAGATGATTTCGCGGAAAAGTTTTGTTGTGGGGCAAAAAGTTCTTTTATTTAATACTCGTTTACGTTTATTTCCGGGAAAGCTTAAGTCCCGTTGGGTGGGACCATATGTTGTTACTAATGTTTATACTCATGGTGCAGTTGATATTGTTAGCGAAAAAACAGGACAACAATTGAAAGTCAACGGCCATAGGTTAAAGCCATATTATGAAAACTTTCCAACGGAGCATGTGGACGTAATTGGACTTCAAGATGTACTCCCTCTGGAGGAGTAATGTGCCGCAAGAGCTAAGTCGGGCCGTCGACTTTAAAACAAGCGCTTAATGGGAGGCAACCCATCGGTTTTGTATTTCTTATCCTTTTGCTTTTTGTTATTTCTTTTTCTTGTTTCTTATCATGTTAAAATTTCCCACCTTGACTTTACTAGGAGGATTCAATTACATTGAGGACAATGTAAGGTTTAAGTGTGGGGGAGTGGTTAAGCATGTTTTTAAAACAAAAATTACAAAAAAATGAAAAAAATTTTGAAAAAAAAAAAAAAAAAGTTTTTACTTAAAAATTCCAACTTTTAAAGATTTTAGAGTCACTAGCATACTTCTAGGTATGTTTACATAGAGATTTTGACCGACATAATTGAACTTGGAAATGTTAGAGAACTACATTCGGATTTCTTGTTTGTTTGAGTGTTAAATAATGGATTTAATCATGCCGGTGATGCGAATTTGGTGCAGGGAGAAGTGCGTTATTAGAGTTGCTGATCAATCATTAGTGGAGACTACCCGTATTCATATCATGAGAGGCACCGACCAGAAATTTTCCATCTACTAAAGAGCTTCTTTTGAGTGTGTGTCACCGTACGTAAATTCCGGGTAGAATGGTGAGCTACCCAACCTCCCACCAATAGAAGCACTACTCTTTGATCTCTTGAGTGCTAATTTTGTCAATCATGAGGGTGACGTCCATAGATGAAAGCTTCCTTCTTGTAGTTCGATTTGCAGTTAGCACCATTCTCTCTCGCAACAACAACGGGTCCATATAAACACTCTCATCATCAACAAGGAGCGACATCAAAATCTACAAGGAAAGTTGGAAAAGTTTAAGGTTTACAAGCAACGGAACGAGAAAAAGAGCAAATTTCAAATACAAGTAAAGCAACATACAAAGAGCGGATTTTACATATATGTTGAAGACTTACAATACAATGAGGTAATTTTATATTCAAGTATGAAGACTTATTCATGAAAGCGAAGAAAATCAAAAGGTGAGAATTTTTGAAGTTTATGATTTCAAGACAATACAAGTTGTGAAGAATCAAGCGGTAAAATACTTCTTCCACGGCCATGGTTTATTTTTTGTATTTAATTTCTCTTGTCAAAAAAAAAAAAAAAAAAAAAAAAAAAAAAAAAAAAAAAGAAAAAAGAGAAAAACAAGAGAAATATTTGTTCTTATGAGCCGTGGGGAAGGAAAATTTATAAGGAAGTTTCAAGCGACAAGGATTTCAAAGTAAAAAGAGTTATAAATTGTTATGGATTTATGAAATTCAAGGGTTTATCATCAATAGTTGAAACCGAAGACTAAGAAGTTAAAGACGAGGAACGGAAGACGTTTCTATTGGATGCCGTGAGAGTGGTGTTATCATAATTGGCGATCGGATGTGAAGGTGAGTAAGTAATCTCATCCTCGATAATAATGGTTGATTTCCTTTCTTAGAGATCGTCAGAAAAATGGTTTTTCAAAATATTAAAAGATGTGGGTTTTTCAAAATTTCGGAAGATGTCCTTCCCACCATTCAACGTGATGCAGGATTTCTATCTTTATTCCTACCTGCACACATGTGAGAACCATTAAAAAAGCCGTCTTTTTGAGTGCAATTATCATAAAATCCATTTTGGTGAGGCAGAAGTCGAGGCGAAATGCTTATTGATCGTTTCTCAAACACGCATTCTCTCATTATGGTGTGGTTATTTCTCACTCAACATTTAAGAACGAGAATATGTTCTTTAGTATTTCTAACTTCTTATTACTAGCATGCGAAATTCTATGTCCTCATAACTCTTTGGATGCTTGTGACGCTTGAACGCTTTGAAGTTGTGAGTTTTTAGTTTGATTTGCTCGAGGACTAGCAAAGTCTAAGTGTGGGGGAATTTGATAGGTGTAGAATACACCTAATTTACTATCTAGTAGTTTATGCTTTCTTTGCTATTTTTCTTGTAAATTATGTATTTTACACTTGTTTTGAGTTTTATAGCTACTTTGGAGTCGCACGGAGGAAAAGAAGAAGAAATCACCCTATTTGAGCCAAAAGGGTAAAATTGTCATTTCACCAAGGAGGGAATACTATATGGAGCCCAAGTAGTGGTTAAGGGGCTCTCATTCGAGTACCCCTTATCAATCAGCAGTGGGTGTTATTAACACTGGGTAGCCCTTATCCAGAGGATGGTCATGCTGGGTAGCATCCAATTGGGTCGGCCCTAACCGTACCCGGACCCATACCCTAACCCGGATCCAAACCCAGCTTTCATATCCAACTCTAGACTCGAGAAATCATTCAATCATTCTCTTCACCTGAGAGTTAGAAAAACAGATCAAGAAAAGATCCAGAAATTGAGAGAGATCGAACTCAGAGCAAGTCGAGAAGAGAAGGTGAAATACACAGAGTCATGGCTGCTATTATCGAGTTCGAATTAGGGTTTGTTGTTAATCGAGAGGCGTTTATGCTGTGTTTCAGAGAGACAGAGAAGATTGGATCGAATCTGTGATAAAGAAATGGAATTAGGGGTTGATTCAACTGAAATCGGTGATGAGTTGGGTTTGGTTCTGTCAAAGAAGTGTTTTTAGGGTTTGATTCGAGGTTGATTGAAGCTCAGGGAGAAATGGTGGCAGCTGAAACTAAGATGAATGTTGATGTTAATCGAAAGCTCAGAGATGAAGAGATGGGTTGAATCTCTGCAATGAAGCCGCTGGAGATATTCATGGTGAGAAATGGGATCGAGAAATCACGGGGTTTTGAGCGAGAATTTGAGAAGGGGTCTACGATGTTGGATGCAGTTGAGATGGGAATGATGAGTGTTAGGAAAGTCGGTGAAGGATTGAAAGGATTGATAGAAAATCGAATGATGGTGTTGTGAGATGTACAAGTTTGGTTGTGTGGAATGGTCGGGGAATGCACCGAACAGATGGGTTCGTGTTGAATTCGGGTGATGAATGGTGTTGATTTGCGAGAGATGTTGCAGGGCTCAGATGGAGACTGTGTTGCAGGTTGCAGGTTTGACACAGTGGTGGAGTAGTGTGACTCTGAGGATGGATTGTTTGCAGAGGTGGATGAATAATAACACAGAGATGATGGAATTGGAGATGACTTGGTTGGCTTGGGATACAGCTGTGTTGCAGATTGAGCTGGTGTTTGTTGCTTGAATGGGTTGTGCAGTTCTGGTGAAGAGAATAGGAAGTGCAGGCGCCAATGCAATAAGATGTTAGTGATGCTGTGTTGCTGGTGGAAATGTTGGAGCTGTGCTTTGTGCTATGGAATTGCAGTGGTGGCTGTGATCGCAGGGAGCTGGAAAAGGAGGTCTGTGGCCTGAGCTATGGTAGTGGTGACACCGGCTGCGGCAGAGACTATGGAGCTTGATTGGTTCGAGATCTTTGTTACGGGGCCTGTGGTAGACATTGCAGTGGAGACAAGGGAATGGTGATAATGGCTGGCCTAGGATTGTGAATTGAAATGGCGAGGTGGTGGTTTATGAGAGTTGCTTGTGAGAAATGAGTCGAGTTCACCTTTGTGGTTATCTATGTATGTTGTGGATGCAAGTAAAGGCGGGTGGTCTAGGGAGGATATACGAGATGAGAGAGAGTTGTCTTGTCGTCTTTGCGGTGGTGGCGCAAGGCTAGGTTTAAGGCACCTGTCGCGGCTGCGTATGGTTATGGGTTTGTTATGGTGCCGCTAAAGCGAGCCGGCATGACGGGGCATGAGCTAAAGTCAAGTTGGATGAATATGAGATGGAAGAGGGATGAATCAAGGCGCACAAGTGAAGAAGGAATAGCCATGATGGCCGAGGCGTGAAGCACAATCATTGTGCAACAACAAGTCTGGCGAGCAATGCTAATGCCATGGCAACTTAGCCGAGTTAGCCCGATTATTTGGACTCAATGCTTGACTCTGGGTCGACTCGATAATTCCCTTGACTTTCCTTGACCCGTTGACTAACGTTGACTGACGGTTGACCAGTTTGACCGTTAGTCCTAACGGAGGACCGGACGGAATATTCCGTCGAATATTCTCTCGACGGAGAAATTTCCAGGCGGCCGGCGGCGACGTTTCCGGCCAAATTCGGCCATAATCCCGATTTTCCGGCGACAAAAAAATTCCGAATTTTCTATGGACTTCTCTCATGGGTATGAAGACTTGGGCTAGGAATTGGATGGAGAATTGGACTCAAATTTGGAAAGAGAAGGTGGAAGAGTTGAGAAAAGCTTGGAATTGGAAATTGAATTGCAAAAGGAAAAGGATTCTAATCCTTGGGAGATTTGGAGAATATTGAAGCCTATAAATAGAGAAGTTTTCTACAACTTCTACACACATCTTTCTACACATCTTTCTCTACATCTCTACACACACAATTCTTTTCTTTTCTTATTCTTTGTGTGAACTCTTTTAACATGAGTAGTTAATTTTATTGATTGAGGATGAATTCCTAGTTCTTAATATGATTTGAGTTTTTGTTTTTAATTCTATCTTGAAGTTCTTCACATGATTATCGTTTGTTTTTACTAATAGGAGTGATCTTAAAGACATTCATGATTGATTGATAGATTGTTTATAATGCATGCTAAATTGATTTGTTAGTTTAATCTAATGCTAGTGAAAGTTAGGAGATAAGTAATCGTTTCTTGACTCTTTACATAAGTAGCAAACACGAGACCTTGCGGAGGGATTCCGTGGAGCAATTGTGTGTAGAAACAACGCTAGAAAGTAAACCAAGCGAACCGAGTTTAACTACTAGTACTAAACCTAAATTCATAAATCTTAATGCATTCGGGAATTACATCTTGTAAGCGGACCTCAAGGTGGTTCTTTTGAATAGAATCGATAACTAAGCGGACTGTTACTCGGTGAAATTAGGGATTTTGGGGCTAGCTAAGCGGACCTGCTATCTACGGTTGGTGATAATCTGTGACTAATAACAAGTGGAAAAGAACATAACTTGATTCATTATTTTGCAACGAAGAAGGATTCCTTGATCTCGTTTCTCTTATTGCTTTCAACTTTATCTTTTAATTGCTTTGTTTATTTTCTTTTGTTTTTTTTACACCTCCCTTTCGTGACAACTTTTACAACTAGAATCTCGTGCTCCTCGTGGGATCGACCTTGACTGCCCTATATTACTAGTTAATTAGGTAGTAAAGTATTAATTAATTTGTTGTGGTTACGACACGCATCAGCAGTGGAGTCTTTTTGAGCGTAATCTCCCAACTTAGCGGCAAGGTCTTCCCGCATCTTCTCCTCACCTTCAGACAATCGGATATTAAGATTCCCGGTTACCGAAAGATTCAGCAAGAGAGCCACACTCTCCAAGGAGCAAGTTATTTCACCCTATCTACATATGATCGTATGGGTGTCCGAACACCATATGGAGATGAAAGCAACCAAGCCCGGGATATCCTTCCTAACGGAGATTTCTTGAAGCTCGACAAAGATCAATAATCTGCGCTCGAGTCAAGTTGGTATTTATGTGCTCCGTACTCACCATGAACTCAACCCATCTATCAAAAGAACGCAATGGGCTTTGACACATCCTGAAATCAATGTTGGAAGAAGAATATACCCCTTTATGAAGACAGAACCATATGGTGTTCTCTGGGCGAACCGAACGTGTCTTCTTTTCATCTTCACCACCGGTTAACAAAATTGGCACGAAACACAGGTGATTCTTAGAAGCAGGGCGAGGGGTCTAGCAAAGAATTAGTCATCCGTGTTTGGTTTGGAACTATGAACATCCTTTGATGAGGCGAAATTTTGTTCAGGTAACATCTTGTCGGATTTCTTCATAGCAACTTAGTAACGAGATATCTCGCACACGGAGAAAGACGAAATTATCTCCCTGACACATAACCGCACCCAACAAAAAAAAAAAGAGAGAGGGTGTATTCTCTACGGGTTCAAAGCGCACACGCAGTATTTTCTTCAGGGTTCAAAATTATATACGCAGTATTTTCTACGGGCTCGAATGCGTCATGGTATCCTTCTTCGGGTTCAAAATTATATATGAAGAATTTTTCTACGGGTTCAAAACTGCCGCAAAGTATTTTCTTCAAGTCCGAAATTCATATATGCAATATTTCCTATGGGTTCGAAGTCATATGAAGCACATATACGGTATTCTCTACGGGTTCGAAAATGCACACGCAGTATCTTCTTCAGGGTTCAAAAAAAAATAATTATATACGTAGTATTTTATACGGGCTCAAGTACGTCTGCAGTATCCTTCTTCGGGTTCAAGACTATGTACGCTGTATTTTCTACGGGCTCGAATGCGTCTATGGTATCCTTCTTCGGGTTCAACATTATATATGGAGCGTTTTTCTACGGGTTCGAATCATATATACAGTATTTCCCTTGGGTGCGTATATACAATATTTTCTACAAGAAGCACGCCAAGAAATCATATGCACAATATCATTGCAAGGATTATAAAAATGCCTACTTTTGGGGTTTGCACCTACATGAAAAGGGAAACAAGAGAAGTACTGGAAGACATACCTGGAAACCGGTTTTTATTTATGACTCTGCCGCTAGTATGAAAAGATGGAAGAACAAAGATGAGATAAAGGGATTTTATATATATGGGCGTGGAGATTCTGAAATAGGGAAGGAATTCCATATACCAAAAATCGTGCATATAGGGAACGGGCCCACAAGGGTGCCCAACTTCCCAACGTTGCCCAAGTAGCACCGATCCCACCAATTGCGCCCAACTTTCCAACGTCGCCCAAGTTGTACCGGTCCCACCAATTGTGCCCAACTTCCCAACGCCGCCCAAGTCACGCCATCTAGCACGCTCAACTTCCCCACCTTGCGACGGTCCCGCCATCTAGCACGCTCAGTTTCCCAACTCAAGTCACGCTAGCTAGCACGATCAGCTTCCCGTTTTTGCACCGGTCCCGCCAGCTAGCACGCTCAGTTTCCCAACTCGCAACAACTTCTCAATGCCGCCCAGCTTCCTGTCTCTCACGACGCTAACTTCCCAATTGTGTCAGCCTCCCGATTTGCGCAAAACTGCCAGAGGCAAGGATTCCAAATCCTATTTATAAAAAAGGTTAGACAAGCCTCCTCAATTCTCTTTACGATTTGTTGTTGATAATTTGTCACCATCTTATGCTTACCTCGTAACAAAACTCATGTTCCGAGCTAAGCAGGGGACTTAATGTTGATGGTGGTTTTTAAACAAAGGGTAAAATCGTAAAACCCCAAATAACCTAATGTCACCGGTGACATATTTATTAGGACATTTAATGCATGTAGTCAGTAATTAATAGGGAGTATTTTTTCAAATTAGGGTTACAACGAACAAAACCATAATTCCCCTCTGCGCCAATGGCAAGTCATGCCATCCACACCTAGCCCAAGCTAGCCGCGCCATGCCAAACGCACTCTGCCTTGGCCCTAGCTATGCTAGTCACACCAAACGCGCCAAAGCATGCCAACCATGCTAGCCGCACCTCCGTGCCAATGGCAAATCATGCCAGCCACACCTAGCCTAAGCTAGCCGCACCTCTATGCCAATGGCAAATCATGCCAGCCATACCAAACGCGCGAAGCATGCCAACCATGCTAGCCGCACCTCTATGCCAATGGCAAATCATGCCAGCCATACCAAATGCGCCGAAGCATGCCAACCATGCTAGCCGCACCTCAATGCCAATGGCAAATCATGCCAGCCATACCAAACGCACCAAAGCATGCCAACCATGCTAGCCGCACCTCCGTGCCAATGGCAAATCATGCCAGCCACACCTAACCTAAGCTAGCCGCACCTCTATGCCAATGGCAAATCATGCCAGCCATACCAAACACGCCGAAGCATGCCAACCATGCTAGCCCCACCTCTATGCCAATGGCAAATCATGCTAGCCATACCAAACGCGCCAAAGCATGCCAAACATGCTAGCCGCACCTCCGTGCCAATGGAAAATCATGCCAGCCACACCTTGCCCAAGCTAGCCGCGCCATGCCAAACACACTGCGCCTTGGCCCTAGCTACGCCGGTCACGCCACGCCAAGCCAAACACCCTTACCTTGGCCCTAGCGCGCCATGCCAAAGTAGCGCCCGCACCTAGGCTTGCAAACCATGCAACCTAGGCCAAATTGGCCACGCATGCCATTGGCACATGCCAACACGCTCGCTGGTAGCTTTTCCTACCAGGGCGCGACCCAAATTGGACACGCATGCCATTGACACATGCCAACACGCTCGCCGGGTAGCTTTTCCTACTGGGCGCGACCCAAATTGGCCACGCATGCCATTGGCACATGCCAACACGCTCGCTGGTAGCTTTTACTACCGGGCGTGACCCAAATTGGCCACGCATGCCATTGGCATATGCCAACACGCCGTCGGTAGCTTTTTCTACCAAGGCACGACCCAAATTGGCCACGCATGCCATTGGCAGATGCCAACGCGCTCGCTGGTAGCTTTTTCTACCAAGGCGCGACCAAAATTGGCCACGCATGCCATTGGCACATGCCAACACGCATCGCTGGTAGATTTTCTTACCAGGACGTGGCCCTAATGGCCGAGCATGCCATTGGCACATGCCAACACGCTCGCTGGAAGCTTTTCTAAACACGGGCCATGATTCAACTTGGCCACGCATGCCATTGGCACATGTTGGTAGCCCAACTTGCAAGCCGTGAAACCTAGGCCAACTTGGCCGTACGCGCCATTGGCACATGCCAAAACCCACGCTGGTAGCCTAACTTGCAAACCGTGCAACCTACCGCTAAGGCATTCCGCACATGCCATTGGCACATGCCACACACGCCACTAGAAGCTCTATGCATTGCCACTTACACTCAACGTACAACCTACCACCAAGGCATTCCCAACATGCCATTGGCACATGCCACACACGCCACTAGCATCTCTCGGCATTGCCACTTGCGCTCGAGGTGCAACTCGCAACAAAGGCATTCCGCACATGCCACACGCGCCCCTAGCAGCACCACTTGCACTCAAGATGCAACCAACACTCGAGACATCAACACAACCGGGGATGCTTTCCAGGTCTTGGTTTGGCGGTCACAGCTTACAGCGTACACTACGCTCACATTAAGAAAGCGTGAATAGGTATAAAGCGGTCAAATAAATGAGGAAATAATGGTGAAAACGTTTTCACCCATTAACACCATGCGGTTACCACCTCCTCCCATTATTTCACCCTTTACTCTCTTCCTTCATGAGGCCTGGTACGTTTCAATCTCGACTTGTATAAATAGGTCTTACCTATTTCCACCGGACAACAAGTCTCGGTCGGGAGAAAAATACAACACTCTCGGAAAAGGCAACTTTGCAAGCTCTCCAAAAATCTTTCATCTCTTGCAAGCTTCCTAAGCTTTCACTTTTGATACAAGTCGAGACACTACTCTCCCAAGCATTATTCTTGGTCTCACACCTTTCTTTGCTTCCCTCCCCAAATCAACCCTTCTCCTCCACTTTGTGACCGAAGAAAGTCTGAACGGCCATTTCTTGGTTTAGGCCGGACTTGTGCAGATTGATCTCTCGAATCTATAAAGTGCTCACGTGCAAAAGCACATTTGTTTAAGGTTTAAACCAGTTTCTCACTCACCTACCGAATTTACCAAAATCGGCGGAAACGATTTTTACCCATAAACACTTAAACACACACCTAGTTAAAGATAAGATAAGTTAAAAGTTTCTTGAACACTAATCGAACACTATGCGATCCTTTGGCCATGAGATGACACTTCCAACAGCATCAACAACAAACTTGAACTCTGAATTTCGCTTGAAGAAGAGAGCACCTTCAACATGAGAAACCAATACACACACAGTGTAGGCTCCAAAACCTATTGGGTCCCCATGTATCTCCTGCACCGGATCCGTTTCAATAATTTTAGCATCATCCACCACCTCTCCTTCTTTTTACCAACTTAGTAACCGGCATGGTGTAAATCTTTCTGGCACTTTCACACCACTTGGTCTGCTGACAGGACTAGTAGTGGGAGTTGTGGCATTGCATAGGAGCAACTCGCTAGTACTAGCCACGTTGTTGCTTGCAACTAGACTGTCAGTGTGAGAGTGGACTTCAGCCCAGACACACTTTGAGCTCTTCTCATGTAGAAAAAAACAAATAGACAGTATGAGGCAAAATCATGTTTGAATTCATCAACTATAAAAAGAAAACCAAAAACCAAACCATGAACAAAATATATTCTCACCTCTAACATCACAAGACGATCATTCATTGCTCTACAGGTTTCTTGACACTCTTGAATGATCAACTTATAGTGACTATTGGCTACAATCATTTTACGTGTCGCTCCGAACCCCATGCCTTTAAGTCTCACCCCTTTATCTTCACCAAGAGCCCATGTAAGAACATCGTCTGTCAAGGAAGATCCACTACCAGAACTATGCTGTGCTTGAGCTTCTTCAATTATTTCTGTATAAGTGTGAAACATATAAGATATTGTTGCATTATTGAAGCACACATAAATTCAAAGACGCAAGAAGAGAAGATTTCTCACAAAAGCACTTAGAACACTAGGATTTGGTTCCTTTCCTTCACTCGGTTTGTGACCTGTTACCCATAAATCAGATCTATCAAGTGGTTCAGTTGTGTTCATTTGTTTTTCTGCAAAGAAAATGTGAATCCCAGTTAGTTAACAGCTTCCACAAATGAAGTCAAGTAAATTGTCTTAATTATTGTTTGGACATGCATCAGTATGCAACACTAAAAAGTCAAAATTAGAGCACAAAAGAGGAGGCCATGGAACACACAAAATACTCAATCGAGGGTAGAGCATACCATCTTAGACTCCAGTCGGGCGTAACCTTCTCGTCCAATCGTGTGAGGGGTGTCATGCTTTGAACGAATTTCTTGCATTCTGAGCCTTTTGACCTGCAAAGGGAAATTGAGCAGTCAATAGACAAATTTCAAATTTTCAAGCAGAAAATATAATCACTAATTATATTGAAACATTTACTCTGAATTCAGGCGAGCCTACACGTTTCACAAACCTCTCTCACTCATTGACAGACATGCTCGTGGGCATTAGGTTTGCAAGCCTTTTCTCTCTTTCTTCCCCTTGTAGTTGATCCAAAGCATGGAGTACCAAAACGACTTTCCTAGATCGAGATTCTTTAAGATATGCTCCCATTTTGGCAAAATAGTAGTCTTCGTAATGTTCAGGCACAATGAACCGTTGCTGCAAATAAATGTAGATCATTTTAGTTAGAATCTTCTATATGAGTTAAAGAGTTGTCGACTAAATGAAAAGAGTTGCAGAGTTAACAATTAATCATTTTAATTACCTCAACTATCTTCCATATGTTGGCCTTTTCATGGGAAGGAACAACTCTCCAATCATTGTATGTTAACGGAATGTTTCGCCGAACTAACACCCCTAGACAACTTGCCAGCTGCACGGATAGATTACCAACTGGATGATCTTTATAGTTGAAGGGAACTTCGGCTTTTGGATCTGTGTTATCCAACCTCATTGCCTGCATCTGCGTTGGTCCACGTGGAACAAACTTTCTTCTCTTACTTGCTCCCACAACCTCCAGCTTATCATCACTACCATTATCATCATTCTTCAATTCCTTCCCCCCACCAGTCTTATCACCATCATCATTATCTTTTCCTTTATCAGAATAAACATCAGACTCTTCCTCTTGCACGTCTTGGTTAGTATGTACAATTTCATCATCTTCTTCATCTTCAAAATCAGAAAAAGTGTCAGTTGGATTCCTGAGTTGAATAGTTGGACATGGGCCAGTACTTGTGTCCAATTTCTGCTTTATTGTCTTGCATTTGGAATTTGCATCATCTTATTTAGACTTTGTAGCTGTCAGCATAGTCTTCGTCTTAGAAACTAATTTATTTCGAGTATATGGAGTTGGTTGGTCAGTTTCAGGTTGTGCACTTGGCGGAGGAGTTCTGTGTGTAGTACTTTTAGGGTTGGTTGGTTCTGCAGCTGCTTTGAACCTTGGTGATGATCGCCTCTGACAAGTGTCGGCATCAGTTGGAGATATATGATAAGTTGGTTCTGCTGACTTGTTCTTTCTAGGTGTTCGGCACTTCGAAGAAAGTGCAGCACTTTTTGATGGAGATGCATTAACAGGTTGGGACTGTTGACTCTTCAGTCCCTTCTTCAGCTGCAAAAACCATACATAACTTAGTTAAAATGAGAAGGTAAAGAAATTTTTTATGTTAATGTAATGAAATTGAGATGAAAAGAGTTTACCTTGATTGGAAACTGCTTGACATTATTCTTACTTGTTGACTTCGCATCATTAAATAAAAAAGCTTCATTAGCATCTATTGACAACTCAAAGCAAATCATTTACATGAACAAGAGCAAATTTGAATCATAATGAAATCGGTTTTTTACCTTGTTCTTTACCATTGTTGTAAGATTTGTTTTCATCAATGAGCTACAAAAACAGAATTCAAAAATGAAATCAGTATAACATTATCAATTTACAAAAGCATTATTGGATACCAACTTGGAAGGATTTGTAAATGAGCTAGTCCACTCACATTCATATGGGTAAGTCGATCGCTTAAGAAGCAATTGTATCGCCCATATGATAGATAGCGCACTAGCTCTCATTATTCCTTAACCAAAATTGCAAACAAGAATGTACGTATATCAGCATACAAACCAAGAATCATGTTCTTCTATGAAATACACTAGCAGTTTGGTAGCAATAAAGAACAACATAACCACCAAGCAACTATTCAACAGATGGTTGGAATACGGAAGCCATGCACCATGGGTTCCGTATTCCAACCACCCGCAAATAAAGATTAACTTGGTAGCTATCAACCAAGCTACTTATATCATTCTCTAAGAAAAATGTTAATAGCATTTAGGTGCAGAAACAAAGTAAATCATGCTACTAAGTACAAAATCATGCCATTGATTCAAGCTTCAATTTAAAAATAATAAAATTAAAAAGAACCCTATAACAAATCAAACCAAATCAGGATACCAGAACAAACATCATCAACTAATTGCATTTTAAAAAAAAAAAAAAAAAAAAAAAAAAAAAAAAACTAAAATCAAAATCAGTGAAATTAAAAAGAACCCTATAACAAATCAAACCAAATCAGAATACTAGAACAAACATCATCAACTAATTGCATTTTATACATTAAAAAAAATAAAAAAATAAAAAAACCCTAAAATCAAAATCAGTAAAATTAAAAAGAACCCTATAACAAATCAAAACCAAATGATAAATCCTAGAATAGACATCATCAGCAATTGCATGTTATTGAAATTAAAAAAAAAAAAAAAAAAGAACTAAACTGCACTCTCAAAAAAATTGCATGTTAACAAACCAAACCTAAGAACAAAAATCTAAACTCAACCAAATCAAATAAGAGAAAAGAGGGTTCGAGAGATTATTTTTTACCAATCTTTTCATGGTTGCAGATAAACCTCGTTTTCCGATGAGGGTTTGCAGAAGATTGTTTTCTTAATTTTAGGTGTTCTGTGGATAGTTGGATTTTCTGATTAGGGTTGCAAATGAGAGGATTTGAAGTTACATGAGACGATTTTTTGGTTTATTTTTAGGGTTTGAACGAATTAAAAAAAAATTGCAGAGTTTTTCTTTCTCTGAGAGAGAACGGAGAGAGAAAGAGTTGAATGGAAATGGAGAAGGAGAAAGAAACGAGGGAGACAAATGAGAATGTGTGGTCTCTGATTTTTTCTCCTTTTCTTTTTTTCCGAAAATTGGAGAGGTGACACGTTGTTGTTTCTAGAAGGATGGGGAAATTTTGGGTGGGATGTTTAGGCGGGATGTTGAGGGGGGAAATCCTCAATCCGCATGATAGGGATTACAACCGTTAGATTAGATTTGATGCAATCTGACTGGCTAAAAGAATAGGTTACGGATTGAGCAATGTTTCTTTTTGTCAAAACCAAACAATGAATTGTGACCGTTAGATTGATCCTTGTCTTTGTTTTTGCTTAATTCTAGATCATTGGATTAGAAATAAATCCGAATATAGATAAGATTCCTTCGTATGAACGGAGAATCCAAAAGTATGCGTATAAGATTCCATGTAGATACTCGCCGATACCGTAACCAAACCCTAGATTTCATCAGGTTCGAGAAAGAATCTTGCTCGGAGATCGAAAACTGGACCAATATAGATAAGATTCCTTCGTATGAACGATGAGTCCAACAGTATGCATGTAAGATTCCATGTAGATACTCGCCGATACCGTAACCAAACCCAAGATTTCATCAGGTTCGAGAAAGAATCTTGCTCGGAGATCGAAAACTGGACCAATATAGATAAGATTCCTTCGTATTAATGACGAGTCCAACAATATGCGTGTAAGATTCCATGTCGATACTCGCCGATATCGTAACCAAACCCTAGATTTCATCAGGTTCGAGAAAGAATCTTGCTCGGAGATCGAAAACTGGACCAATATAGATAAGATTCCTTCGTATTAATGACGAGTCCAACAGTATGCGTGTAAGATTCCATGTCGATACTCGCCGATATCGTAACCAAACCCTAGATTTTATCAGGTTCGAGAAAGAATCTTGCTCGGAGATCGAAAACTGGACCAATATAGATAAGATTCCTTCGTATGAAGGACGAGTCCAACAGTATGCGTGTCTATTCCATGTAGATACTCGCCGATACCGTAACTAAACCCTAGATTTCATCAGGTTCGAGAAAGAATCTTGCTCGGAGATCGAAAACTGGACCAATATAGATAAGATTCCTTCGTATGAACGATGAGTCCAACAGTATGCGTGTGAGATTCCATGTAGATACTCGCCGATACCGTAACCAAACCCTAGATTTCATCAGGTTCGAGAAAGAATCTTGCTCGGAGATTGAAAACTGGACCAATATAGATAAGATTCTTTCGTATGAACGACGAGTCCAACAGTATGCGTGTAAGATTCCATGTAGATACTCATCGATACCATAACCAAATCCTAGATTTCATCAGGTTCGAGAAAGAATCTGGCTCGGAGATCGAAAACTGGACCAATATAGATAAGATTCCTTCATATGAACGACGATTCCAATAGTATGCGTGTAGGATTCCATGTAGATACTCGCTGATACCGTAACTAAACCCTAGATTTCATCAGGTTCGAGAAAGAATCTTGCTCGGAGATCGAAAACCGGACCAATATAGATAAGATTCCTTCGTATGAACGATGAGTCCAACAGTATGCGTGTAAGATTCCATGTAGATACTCGCCGATACCGTAACCAAACCCTAGATTTCATCGGGTTCGAGAAAGAATCTTGCTCGGAGATCGAAAACTGGACCAATATAGATAAGATTCCTTCGTATGAACGACGACTCCAACAATATGCGTGTGAGATTCCATGTAGATACTCGCCGATATCGTAACCAAACCCTAGATTTTATCAGGTTCGAGAAAGAATCTTGCTCGGAGATCGAAAACTGGACCAATGTAGATAAGATTCCTTCGTATGAACGACGAGTCCCATAGTATGCATGTAAAATTCCATGTAGATACTCGTCGCTACCGTAACCAAACCCTAGATTTCATCAGGTTCGAGAAAGAATCTTGCTCGGAGATCGAAAACTGGACCAATATAGATAAGATTCCTTCGTATGAACGACGAGTCCAACTGTATGCGTGTAAGATTCCATGTAGATACTCGTCGATACCATAACCAAACCCTAGATTTCATCAGGTTCGAGAAAGAATCTTGCTCGGAGATCGAAAACTGGACCAATATAGATAAGATTCCTTCGTATGAACGACAAGTCCAACAGTATGCATGTAAGATTCCATGTAGATACTCGCCGATACCGTAACCAAACCCTAGATTTCATCAAGTTCGAGAAAGAGTCTTGCTCGGAGATCGAAAATTGGACCAATATAGATAAGATTCCTTCGTATGAACGATGAGTCCAACAATATACGTGTAAGATTCCATGTAGATACTCGCCGATACCGTAACCAAACCTTAGATTTCATCAGGTTCGATAAAGAATCTTGCTCGGAGATCGAAAACTGGACCAATATAGATAAGATTCCTTCATATGAACGACGAGTCCAACAGTATGCGTGTGAGATTCCATGTAGATACTCGCCGATACCGTAACCAAACCCTAGATTTCATCAGGTTCGAGAAAGAATCTTGCTCGGAGATCGAAAACTGTACCAATATAGATAAGATTCCTTCGTATGAACGAAGAATCCAAAAGTATGCGTGTAAGATTCCATGTAGATACTCGCCGATACCGTAACCAAACCCTACATTTCATCAGGTTCGAGAAAGAATCATGCTCGGAGATCGAAAACTGGACCAATATAGATAAGATTCCTTCGTATGAATGACGAGTCCAACAGTATGCGTGTAAGATTCCATGTAGATACTCGCCGGAAATCTTTTGAGGCATAAAATCACCCTTTTCGTCAAAAATTTAGCAGAAGTGAAAAAAAATAGCAGAAGTGAATTTGTTTTAGCATAATTGTAAAAAAATTTAGCAGATCGAAAGGGGAAGGGGAAGTAAGAAATATTACATCCTAACCATCCATTTCAATCTGTAACCGTCCATTTTTTTTTCATGTACCCTTAACCTTTCTTAGCCACTTATTTTTTTCATTCTTTCTAACCTTATCCCCTGCAGCTTCCTCCTCCTTCATCACTTCTTTCTCTAGAAAACCACCATCTCCCGCAACCATCAAAACCACCATCTCCCGCAACCATCAAAACCATCATCAACAGCTCACCATCATCAACAGCTCACCACCATCAAAACCACCCTCATTAACCCAACAGATCGAAGTAGCTGTATGAAGTTTTTACACCAACATATATAGTTGAATGTTGATGATGGATTTTCGTTTAAGGTTAAATTTGTAAGTAACCAAAAAATCATGCGCTGACATCTTGTAAAAGATAAAGCCGTTTATAAGTGACGGATACTCCTCACTTAATTCACCAAGAATGGAGCATGTAGCAACAATCCCATTACGTGAATACATGAAATTCCTCCGGTTGGAGCATGTAGCAACAATCCCTTCCCGTGAATTTCATATCAGCCTTGTATTTCTGTACTCATTATCGGTGTGGCATGACGACCGAGTGTTACTCTTACGAGTAACACGAACCTCCAAGCACTATAATGAAACCATGTACGAAATACCCGTCTGCCGCGATTCTTGGTGTGTTATACTAGCCCGAGCCCTCTCGGTGTGTTATACTAGCCCGATTGAGCCCCTCTCGGTGTGTTATACTAGCCGATTGAGCATCCCAAGCACCGACCATATCAGTCCGGATATGATCTCGATCGCAGTCATCCAACTCCACAAGCATGATTGGACGACCCGAGATCAATTCCATCACCCCCAAGCAGGTATGGAATACACACGGCCGACCCCGCATGGTCGACTATTGGCCTTTGCTTGCCAAGAAAACTGGACCAATATAGATAAGATTCCTTCGTATTAATGACGAGTCCAACAGTATGCGTGTAAGATTCCATGTCGATACTCTCCGATATCGTAACCAAACCCTAGATTTTATCAGGTTCGAGAAAGAATCTTGCTCGGAGATCGAAAACTGGACCAATATAGATAAGATTCCTTCGTATGAAGGACGAGTCCAACAGTATGCGTGTAAGATTCCATGTAGATACTCGCCGATACCGTAACTAAACCCTAGATTTCATCAGGTTCGAGAAAGAATCTTGCTCGGAGATCGAAAACTGGACCAATATAGATAAGATTCCTTCGTATGAACGATGAGTCCAACAGTATGCGTGTGAGATTCCATGTAGATACTCGCCGATACCGTAACCAAACCCTAGATTTCATCAGGTTCGAGAAAGAATCTTGCTCGGAGATCGAAAACTGGACCAATATAGATAAGATTCTTTCGTATGAACGACGAGTCCAACAGTATGCGTGTAAGATTCCATGTAGATACTCGTCGATACCATAACCAAATCTTAGATTTCATCAGGTTCGAGAAAGAATCTGGCTCGGAGATCGAAAACTGGACCAATATAGATAAGATTCCTTCATATGAACGACGATTCCAACAGTATGCGTGTAGGATTCCATGTAGATACTCGCTGATACCGTAACTAAACCCTAGATTTCATCAGGTTCGAGAAAGAATCTTGCTCGGAGATCGAAAACCGGACCAATATAGATAAGATTCCTTCGCATGAACGATGAGTCCAACAGTATGCGTGTAAGATTCCATGTAGATACTCGCCGATACCGTAACCAAACCCTAGATTTCATCGGGTTCGAGAAAGAATCTTGCTCGGAGATCGAAAACTGGACCAATATAGATAAGATTCCTTCGTATTAATGACGACTCCAACAAATTAGGGTCGACTATTGGCCTTTGCTTGCCAAGAAACCGTCCGTACCAAGCATTATGGACGGAAAACCCTAAATTAGGGTTTGCGGCATATTACATGTGCCGCAAAACAGTCTCAACCATTCATCTTCGCAGGTATAGATGGAGGGTGTAGATGTAGACTCAAAAGGCCCGGAGCATGTCGACACAATCACCATGTGACCGCCTACACACTTGACCGGTCGGTCAAAACCAACCATGGTTGGTTACAACACAATCGTCCACTTTGAAATGGCATGGTCGCGCGGCTTTGAAAGCCAAAATTAGGGTTCGAGCCATCACGCGCGTCCATCTCCGGCACGAATGGAGGGTCACGAGATCAAATCGAGCAGGTCGGTCATACCGGCATGACCACCGTGGGCCCATCTACCTCTCCATGCGGTCGGCCGAGGCATATCATGCCCGGCCAATCCAAAACGCCCGCTCAAACATGCGTGGATACACTTCCCAAATTGCAAATCGATCTCGACCACTCAACTTCACAGGACGAATTGGGTGGCTTAGATCACGTTTCATGAGACGGTAAGACATAGGCGTGAACATCAGCCTACCGTCTACACGCCAAACCAACCGGCCAAGACCGATCAAGCTAGGTCGTCTTGGAAAACGCGCCAGGAAAAGGGTATGGCGCGCGGCTTCTTGCGGTATCAAACTCTTATCGCAAAATCAATCTCGACCACTCCTCTTTGACGGTCCAAATCGAGTGGCCCAGATCGCGCTTTCATGAGGGAACGGAATACGAGCACCTACACCATCATGCCGTCAACACGCATGTATGGTCGGTCCTTTCAAAATCTTTCCCACGCTTGGTTTCGACCAAGCTAAAGAGTGATGCTTGCGCACCTCTTTAAAAACCCTAATTTCACCAACGGTCGCAGATGAGTGTCTCAAACATCATCTCGTCCGTCCGGCCTCACCTGACTTGGTTATACAACCACAGTCGGGGAGTTATTTGGGTAGTGAGGAGTCATTACCCGTCACTTTACCACACCGTAATGTCACGGTGCACATAGAATACACACGATACTTCACAAGTATCGGCTTTACGAATAACGCGGTTATTCAATTCAAAGATTACATGCTATCTTTCGTGGATCCACGATCCACATTCCAGACATCAATCATGTCGCAAGGCGGGGATACTTACGGGGTATTGGTGGCGGTTTACGGCGTGCGGCGTGCGGCGTGCAACGCGCCATCACAAGAACGTGTTAGGAAGTCATGGACGGTTAGAGATGAACGGGAAAAGTGGGCAAGGCGGTCGTGTGTTACCGACACACAACTCCACTACTCCATCATTCCACTACCTCCACTTCCCACGAGAAACGTGAATGAGGCTCAATGACTTGTATAAATAGGGTCTCAGCCCCTATTTCCAACACACAAGGAATAACGGAGAACAACACAAGTTCAGTCGACAGAAACCAAGTGTTAATACAAAAAACCGTATTCAAACACTCAGAGCCTGCTTGCATCAACCGTAAGCTTGCTCACCTTTCTGTTACAAGTCATAAGCAAGCCAACATCTTCACAATCTCAACACCTTCTTCGCTTCCCTCCCTAAGATCAACCCCATCTCCTTCACTTTGTGACCGAAACAAGTCTGGAACGGCCATTTCTTGGTTTAGGCCGGACTTGCACTGATTGATCTATCGAATCTACAAGCACTCACCGCGCAGTGCATTTGTTGAAGGTTTAAATTCATTCCTCATCCACACCCCAAATTACCAAATTCTGCAGGAGTAGTTTTCACCCATCAACAATTGGCGACCACAGTGGGAGATTAATCTCTCGGTTGTGAAATCAATTTCTTCAATACCCAATCTGTTTGGCTAAGTTCCGAGATGGTTGGTCTTAGGACTTCCTCAACAAATTCAAATCCCGGTCGAAGTTCCTCCAACGAGGATGCCCCTCTTCCCAATGGCGTATCTGCTGGGCGCAACAGGGAGGAATCCCAACTATGAGCGAGTTGGCTCGGATACTTGAGACTCGGACGAGGAACTTGGAGCTGATCAAAGAAGCGGTAAACGGCATACTTGACCTCCTCATCAAGATGACGTCGGAAATGTGCGTCCAGAGACTTTTACATCGGGGACTAGTCCCCTCGGATCAACGGTTTTTACTACGAACCGGAGGCCAATAGATCGGAAGAAGTTTGTGTCTCTAGTGGAAGACTTGTGTGAACTCTTGCACCTCTCAAAAGATCAACGGGCGAGAGACGTTTTCTGAGTCAATAAAATAGCTACGGACGCACACCTTGCTCCTTCTCGTCCGGGAGTCTCGATTGCGGCGGAAACATCTATAAATAATGTTACATTCACGGAAGATGACATGATGGCAGAGGAAGGCCACAACCGAGCCCTACATGTTACCGCACACATCAAGGGTTGAGTTCGGAGGGCCCTCGTCGACACAGGAGCATCTTGAACGTAATTACTCTCAAGACTCTCAAGACAGCCGAGGTCAGCCCATGCAAGATTGTACGACAGCCCACCACGATGACGGACTTGAAGGGAATCAAACCAGCACATACGGGTATGTCAATTTGAATTTATCGGTAGGACTGTTCGGTCTCGAGAAAAGTTTGAAGTCATAGAAAAGGAGCCGGACTACCACATGATACTAGGGAGACCGTGGCTTCACCACAACAAGGTCATTCCTTCAACATATCACCAGTGCTTGAAGACCGTGCTAAATGAGGAGGTCGTCCGTATTCCCGCATCATTGTCTCCGTACGCGCCAATATGTGGAGTGGAGCTGTTCGAGTCAAAAGATGCTCCGCAGTGGAAAGTCCGACAAAATCATGTGCACTCCACTACCCACGTGGGCTTCAATCCGGGAGGAAGACCGACTTACATCGTTGGGGCCAAACACCACGACACACTCTCTCCGCCGAGACGTCCATCTCCAACCAGGTGAAACTTGGCCCATCCTCACGCCAAAGGGAGCGCTCTTTCGAGGCAAGCCGTGATCGAAGGGGAAGACAATATACCGGCGCGCCCAATTAGCAATTAAGCGGGGAGAGACCATCCAGTCTCTCCGCCCAATTGGATCTTTGCAAGGACGACGGAATACAAGAGGAGGTATTGGACGCCCGCGACATGCCTACAAGACGGAACCAATTCCACGACCGACGAGCTCGAGATTGTTAACATCGGGATCGATGAATCTCCCGGCCGGTCTCTATCGGTTCGACTCTATCCACAGACGAACGTACGAGCCTTGTTCGACTACTCAAGGAATACCAAGATGTGTTCGCTGGACATACGAAGAAATGCCCTGGTCTAGATGAAAAATTTGTCACCCATCACTTACACGTCATGCTCGGATCCAAGCCAATCAAGCAATCTCCGAGGCAATTCGGACATGAGGTAGAAGAACAAATCAAGAATGAGATTGAAGTCGCTAGTCAGCTTTGGCTTCATCGAGACCCATTCATCATCCGACCACAGTTGCCAATGTGGTCCCGGTAAAAAAGAAAAACGGACAGATTCGATCTTTGCGTGGATTTGAGAGACTTGAACAAGTCTTTGCCCCAAGGACGACTTTCCCCCGCCTAACATCGACATGTTAGTAGACGCCACTAGCGGACACGGCATGTTTTCCTTTATGGATGGCTACGGCGGCTACAATCAAATAAGGATGTATGAGCATGATGCAAGTAAGACTGACTTTTCGAACCCCTCTTGGCAATTTCTACTATACCGTTATGCCATTCGGTTTAAAGAATGCCGGCGCAACATACCAACGTGCTATGACGGCAATCTTCCACGACATGATGCATAAACAAGTAGAAGACTATGTGGATGATATTGTGGTCAAGTCAAAGGCTCGAGCTGATCACACCAACGTCTTACGGCAAGTATTTGAGAGATGCCGGGAATACAAGTTAAAGATGAATCCTTTAAAATGCGCTTTCGGTGTCTCCTCAGGTAAATTTCTGGGATTCCAAGTGACCGCAGAAGGAATAAAGGTAGACCCGTCCAAGACTCAGGCTATCCTCACAATGCCGCCTCCCCGAACTGTGAAAGAGCTCCAGAGTTTCATGGGCAAGGTAAACTACATTCGACGTTTCATACCTGGTTTAGCCCAACTTACCGCCTCATTCACCCCCTTGCTGAAGAAGGGAGCCAGCTTTGTTTGGACCGCAACCCAACAGGAAGCTTTTCGGAAAGTCCAACGAATACTATCATCTCCAACCGTCATGAAATCTCCTGTACAAGGGAAACCATTTGTCCTCTACACCGCCTTCTTCAGTGACGCTCTCGTAGGGGCTTTACTCGCTCAGGAAGACGACGAGGGAATCGAACGTCCCATATACTATTTCAGCCGAATATTGAGAGATGCTGAACTCCGATATCCAGAGCGGAAAAAGCGTGTTTAGCTTTAATCCATTCCATTCGAAGTTTAGGCATTACCCGCTATCCAACGGGGGTGATACTCGTGTCTAAATCCGATCTGCAAAGTTTCTTGCTTTGGCGGTCTGACTGGGAGGACGGGAAAATGGCTTCTCCAAATGTCGAGCTAGACATAACGTGCGCATCGCCTACGGCTATCAAGGGTCAAGCGATTTGCGAGACTTGCGGCAAAGCATTTCTGGGGAAGGTACTACGGGACTACATGAAGAACTCCCGGAGAATTCCAGAACATCTCTATTCGGAAGAAGAAGTGTGGCTTTTGTATTTTGACGGCTCGCTACCCCTAGCGATATAATTTGGAGGAGCGGGCGTGGTGTTAGTCTCTCCAACCGGAGAAGTATTTTCACACTCCTTCAAGTTAGACTTGAATGCACCAACAACTGCAGAATATGAAGCTTTCCTCATAGGGATTTCAATAGCTAAACAGCGGGAGTCACACGCCCGGAGATAAGAGGTGACTGCAAGTTCTTGGTGAATCAAATGAACGGAGTATACGCATTGAAAGAAGTAACACCGGCCGTCCGATCGAAGCACGAGAGGTTACTAAACTACTTTGCCGATGCAACCATAACCCATGTTAGTCGCAGCAACAACAAACACGCCGATTTCCTAGCAACATTGGCTTCCAAGCTGAAGTTCGAAGGGGCGGAAGAAACTTTGACGGTAAAGAGGAGAACCATAGAATCGACATGGCTGTCACAATACAAAGACACCAAGACTGACGATTGGCGAACTCCGATCATTCAAGAGCTCAACAGATCACTCTCAAAAGGAAAGGTCAGTCTCAAAACCCCGCAAAACTTCTTCATGCTTCATGGTATCTTTGTATTATCGGAATCCAGACGGCTCCCCTGTCAAGATGTCCGGGAGGTGACGAAGCACAAATACAATTGGATCGTATTCACAATGAAATTTGTGGACAATCATCGGTGGTAACGCTTTACCGGGCGACTTCAACGCTGGGTTGTGCGGCGAGAGATGGAGGCTCAATCCGGACTACTTCAAAAGTCCTGCTCGAATTGCCAGACACCACCACACCGGTTGGAGATTTTTAATGTGAACCACACTGGGACCTGGAGAGAACCCTACATTAGCTATCTCGTGATGGGATAATTCTGCCGGTCAAAAGGACGCTATTAAGATGAAGCGAAGAGCCGGGCGGTTCATATTCCATGAAGGGATCTTATACCGCAAGAGCTTCGGAGGTGATATGCTACGGTGCACGGGTGGAGGAGAAATCCCAGTCATCTTTGAAGCGGACACACGAAGGAGAACATCAAGGGAAGAGAAAAGCTGTTTCTCCAAATACACGAGAAATACTATTGGCCGACCATGGAGGATGATGCGGTAGTTTTCGTTCAAAGTCTGTCACACATGCCAAATTCATGGGAACCTTGTTCATGCGCCTTCTACCCCTCTCGCATTCTATAAGCAGCCCATGGCCATTCTATTGCTGGGACCTGGACATTATCGGGAAGATTAATCCACCGTCATCGAAGCGGCATGAGTATATCATAACCGCAACGGAATACTTCACCAAATGGGTAGAGGCCATTCCCCTACGAGGGACTACGGGGAGCAACAATTGCGGCTTTCATTAAGGAATACATCATTTGTCGTTTTGGCGTGCCCAAGCATATCATCGCGATAATGGCACTCCCTTCGCCAACAAAGCAGTACGGGAGTTACCGGAGGAGTACGGCATTAAACAGGTCTTCTCCACCGTCTACTATCCTCAAGGGAACGGACAAGCTGAGAGTACCAACAAGACATTGATCCGGATCATCAGTCGAACGGTACACGACAATCCCAGGGAATGGCATGATCAGTTACCAATGGCACTATGGGCATACCGTACGTCGCCCAGAAGCTCCATTGGGGTTTCGCCATACTCACTTGTCTACGGAGCAGATGCAATTCTCCCGGCAGAGATCGAGAATCCCATCGGCCCGAGATTGCGGCAACAACCGGGATCCATTGGAACGAGGTGAAGTCTCGACTCCAGAATAGCGAGTTAGACACTGGATTTTAGAAGGAATAGCGGAAAGAACGCGCTCGGGTGTACGGGAATCGAATTTCCGGGGCATACAACAAAATTGTGAAGCCACACGTTTTCAAGGTAGGAGATTTGGTTTTGAAAACAGCCAAACACATCCAACGAGACATGTCTGCACCAAAATTCTCACCAAAATGGGAAGGTCCCTACGCAGTCACCAAGGATTATAGTACCGGCTACTACAAGATCATTAAGGTAGACGGAGGCAAGATTGAAGCAGTCATCAATGGAAAGTGGCTCAAGGCATATTACACACGACCATTACCTTTGTGTCAACAATACGAGGCATTTATTTTCATTACATGTTTGAATTATCAACTATATTCAGAGATGTGTCAATGAAAAACCTGTTTCACCAATCAAAAACCAATGCAATTTATTCCGCAAAGATGTTCAAAACTCTTGACATAAACGTCATTAACAATAAGGGAGTACAGACTTAGAAGAGGCCATCTAGAAGATTATAATTCCTTGAGAGCATCATCTGCGAGTCTAGCACGATATCTCTCCGTTCTTTTCTTCAAGTCCCGCACTGACTTGCTCCACCTTCTACGATTACGCGGCCGAGCTTTCTCCTCTTCCAAGATAGCTTTCGTAGCGGGGAACAACATTTGCGAGGATACCAACTCGATCAACCTTGATGACATCAAGACGTTGCGCAACCAGCCCACGTTGAACTTCATGGATTCACGGGTAGATGCCATATTCTCCCACTTTTCGAGACTTGATCGGAAAAGCAACATTGCGGATAGAAATACTCTCCATCTCGGCAATCATGGGAAGAAGGCAATTTACCGCGGTAACCAAAGCGAGAGGAACAATATCGGACCACGTTCACGGTTACGATATGACCGTACTTCCTCCACAACTTGGTGTACAAAGGCACAAACTCCTTCCGCACCAAGAATCCACCGACGTCTTGGTAGCTGGAGGATAAGCATTTCATGCGAACATCGAATGAAAGACCTGCATTTGGATATTCATAAGATGAGATACCCAGGTCAGCGTCTTCGAGGTTCGCAGGGGTAGGCGTGTTTGAGTTTGAAGGAAGAGGAATGGTTAAGTCATCATCGTCAATGACCGTCACACATGTTCCGGTAGGTATCTCTGCAAGAATGAAGGGATTATTCACCTGACCGTTATGAAGAACAAACAATGTTTCAGAAAAGAAGGAAGAGACATACCGGTATGATCTTCTTGACTCGAAGAACACGAACAGGGGACTGATCATGAAGCTCAGACGCGGGTCGTACACATTTAACGGGAGATCCTGGATGGTATGAAGAAGATGATCCACTGTTGTTAGACATGATGGAAATAGAGTTTTGCAAGGAAGCTCTCTTTGTAAAAACGGATCAAGAAATCTCTTTCGCATAAAAACCGAGGAAACCTAAAACGATTACGGCGCCCGATATATGAGGATTCAACGCCGACCAAGTCGGGGATTTCTTTTGAGCCCCGATCAAGAACAGGAAGAGCATCTGGACACAACAATTCAACCGGCAATATGCAAGCACCCACGCCCTAAATGCGGTAGAAGAGGAATCCTATCCCCGACTCAAACACACCGAAGGAGCGGCCGAACTCATGCATGTACAAGAGGAACCAAAGCGACTCACTTAGGATCAAGTCCCTGCTTCCTTCGCATCCTTAATCAAGACCAGACCGGTTGGAAACGCCGACAATGTGAAACTATCCCAGGTAAATATGTATTCACTCTAGCTTGGTCATTTACGTATGTCACCATCTCATGCCTACCACACAATAGTGTAACCATTATATGCTAGGCGGGGGACTTAATGTTGATGGTGGATTTTCGTTTAAGGTTAAATTTGTAAGTAACCAAAAAATCATGCGCCGACATCTTGTAAAAGATAAAGCCGTTTATAAGTGACGGATACTCCTCACTTAATTCACCAAGAATGGAGCATGTAGCAACAATCCCATTACGTGAATACATGAAATTCCTCCAGGTTGGAGCATGTAGCAACAATCCCTTCTGTGAATTTCATATCAGCCTTGTATTTCTGTACTCATTATCGGTGTGGCATGACGGCGAGTGTTACTCTTACTGAGTAACGCGAACCTCCAAGCACTATAATGAAACCATGTACGAAATACCCGCATTCTCGGTGCCGATTCTCGGTGTGTTATACTAGCCCGAGCCCTCTCGGTGTGTTATACTAGCCCGATTGAGCCCCTCTCGGTGTGTTATACTAGCCGATTGAGCATCCAAGACTTGACCATATCGGTCGGATATGATCTCGATCGCATGATCATCCAACTCCACAAGCATGATTGGACGACCCCGGATCAATTCCATCACCCCCAAGCGGTATGGAATACACACGGCCGACCCGCATGGTCGACTATTGGCCTTTGCTTGCCAAGAAACCGTCCGTACCAAGCATTATGGACGGAAAACCCTAAATTAGGGTTTGCGGCATATTACATGTGCCGCAAAGCAGTCTCAACCATTCATCTTCGCGGTATAGATGGAGGGTGTAGATGTAGACTCAAAGGCCTGGAGCATGTCGATACAATCACCATGTGACCGCCTACACACTTGACCGAGTCGGTCAAAACCAACCATGGTTGGTTACAACACAATCGTCCACTCGAAATGGCATGGTCGCGCGGCTTTGAAATCCAAAATTAGGGTTCGAGCCATCACGCGCGTCCATCTTCTCGGCACGAATGGAGGGTCACGAGATCAAATCGAGCGGTCCGGTCATACCCGGCATGACCACCGTGGGCCCATCTACCTCTCCATGCGGTCGGCCGAGGCATATCATGCCTGGCCAATCCAAAACGCCCGCTCAAACATGCGTGGCTACACTTCCCAAATTGCAAATCGATCTCGACCACTCAACTTCACCGGACGGGTGGGTGGCTTAGATCACGTTTCATGAGACGGTAAGACATAGGCGTGAACATCGGCCTACCGTCTACACGCCAAACCAATAGGCCAAGACCGACCAAGCTAGGTCGTCTTGGAAACACGCCGGAAAAGGGTATGGCGCGCGGCTTCTTGCGGTATCAAACTCTTATCGCAAAATCAATCTCAACCACTCCTCTTTGACGGTCAAATCGAGTGGCCCAGATCGCGCTTTCATGAGGGAACGGAATACGGGCACCTACACCATCATGCCGTCAACACGCATGTATGGTCGGTCCTCTCAAAATCTTTCCCACGCTTGGTTTCGACCAAGCTAAAGAGTGATGCTTGCGCACCTCTTTAAAAACCTAATTTCACCAACGGTCGCAGATGAGTGTCTCAAACATCATCTCGTCCGTCCGACCTCACCTGACTTGGTTATACAACCACAGTCGTGGGAGTTATTTGGTTAGTGAGGAGTCATTACCCGTCACTTTACAACACCGTAATGCATTTTGCATAGAATACACACGATACTTCACAAGTATCGACTTTCCGAATAACGCAGATTATTCAATTCAAGCATTACATGCTATCTTTCGTGGATCCACGATCCACATTCGGACATCAATCATGTCGCAAACCGGGGGATACTTACTCGGGGTATTGGTCGGCGGTTTACGGCGTGCGGCGTGCAACGCGCCATCACAAGAACGTGTTAGGAAGTCATGGACGGTTAGAGATGAACAGGAAAAGTGGGCAAGACTGGTCGTGTGTTACCGACACACAACTCCACTACTCCATCATTCCACTACCTCCACTTCCCACGAGAAACGTGAATGAGGCTCAATGACTTGTATAAATAGGGTCTCCGCCCTATTTCCAACACACAAGGAATAACGGAGAACAACACAAGTTCAGTCGACAGAAACCAAGTGTTAATACAAAAACCGTATTCAAACACTCAGAGCCTGCTTGCATCAACCGTAAGCTTGCTCACCTTTACGTTACAAGTCATAAGCAAGCCAACATCTTCACAATCTCAACACCTTCTTCGCTTCCCTCCCTAAGATCAACCCCATCTCCTTCACTTTGTGACCGAAACAAGTCCGGAACGGCCATTTCTTGGTTTAGGCCGGACTTGCAGATTGATCTCTTGAATCTACAAGCACTCACCGCGCAGTGCATTTGTTGAAGGTTTAAATTCATTCCTCATGCACACCCCAAATTACCAAATTCTGCAGGAGTAGTTTTCACCTTGGTACGGACGGTTTCTTGGCAAGCAAAGGCCAATAGTCGACCATGCGGGGTCGGCCGTGTGTATTCCATACCTGCTTGGGGGTGATGGAATTGATCTGGGGTCGTCCAATCATGCTTGTGGAGTTGGATGACTGCGATCAGATCATATCCGGACTGATATGGTCAGTGCCAGATGCTGAACAACAATTAACAGATCGAGTTGAAGACTTACAACAATCAACAGATCAACCTACCTGAAGACTTACCCAGGTCTATAAATCGGGTTTCTCGATCTCTTTAGGGTTTAATTTTAATTTTAATTTTTTTTTTTTGATTCTCGATTTTGATTTTTATATTTTTTTTTCAATCATTGAATTTAATTCATTTGGATAATTGGGGTCATTTATTTCAGTTAATTTCAATCATTGCATTGAATACTAGTGGTTGAAATAAAATCAGTTGCATTAATATTTTGAATTAGGGTTTGCATTGAATGCAGGTGAATTAAGTTGTATTTAATTCAAATTATTAGAATTAGGGTTTGCATTCAATTTAGGTGATTTGCATTATATTGATTCAAATTTCAATTCTTTTGCAGGATTTGATTCAATTTTATCTGAAGAATTTTGTGTACACATACTTGGCTGAACTGGGAGGGAAACAAAGGTTAATTTGAGAGAAGAGTTCAAAGGTATATGTTGTAGATATTTAGAGCATTGTGAACTGATTGCATTAATAGATAGGGACTAAAATTAGCTTCTAATTAGCCATAACAACACTGAATCAGTCATGGGTGGAGGTGTGAAAGACTCTACAAGTAGCAGTAATAGTTGCAACAACAGCAACAGTAAGATGAGAATGAAAAATATACTAAATGAGTGTGCTATGTGTGAACAAGGGAACCATGAAAAAAAAGTGTTTCCTTGGCTCTATTCTAGGTGCAAGCATGTTCCTTGTAACGATGTGAGAGCATTTCTATGATCCAAAACAACTGAAACCTATGGAAAAATGTTCTTCAAGTGCACCATACCTACCTACACCTACTTTGAATGGTTTAATGATGCTTCTGACCCTTGCAAAGCCAAGTTGTTGTTATTACCATCAGCGAAAAGCTGTAATTCTTGTGGAGAAGATGATCACTCTTATAAAGATTGTCCACTGCACAATCAGTTGTGCTTCTCTTCAACCTGCAACTGCAAACTCACCCTAAGAATATGCAACAATCAACACAATAAGCACATAGCTTACCTTGTATGTGAACAATGTGAAGATTTTACATGGGCTTTAGATGCTAACTTCATTGCTGCAAAAGAGAAAGTTAGAGTTTCTACTAATCAAATAGCTGATCTAGTTACAAAGCTAGGGAAAAGTCTTCATATGTAATAATTTTTAATTTTATGTGTAAGACCATGATTTAAAAGAAATAAAAAGTACTTCATTTCGATTCTGACTTATAATTTTTAGGGTAATTACTTATTATGCTTGTTATAAATTTCATGATGAAGTTAATTGAGGGGCTAGATCTCTGTGAGCCTTATTCTAACTCTTCTTTTTCTTTGTATGAATTCAAGTTGCATTTTAACATATATATATATATATATATATCAATCGATTGAATTCGTTATAACTGATCATGAATAAAGATTGGATTAATTTATTGGCCAAGGTTAATATGTTTAACTTAAGGATATATATATTGATTATATTCTTTACATCAGTTTGCTAGATTGTTTACAATAATATTACGTATGGTGTTCTGATTTTATCTTTCTTTTATGTAGGGGTGATCTTCCATATCAGAATGCATTGAAGAATTTCATAGAGACTGTTTGTCAAAAACTTGGAAATCCTTCTAAGTTCAGTTGTCCTTGTGTTGATTGTAAGAATCTTGCTTTGCCACTTCCTCCGAAAATAGTGCATCTTCACTTGCTGAAACGAGGTGTAGATCCTAGATACACCGAGTGGGTTTTTCATGGGGAACCGGCTATCATTTCTAATGATGTTCACCAAGAGAGAGCGATACATGGTTCAGAACAGATACAAGAAGAGGATAATTTTGAAGGTGATGCACATCAAGATCAGGTCCATGAAATCAGGCAGGACGAGGGGTTGGACAACCAGGTGGATGAGGAGGCTTGGAAGCACATAGACCGTAGGTTTCCCGCATTTGCTTCAAATTCGCGTAATCTGCGTCTTGGGCTTGCTGCTGATGGATTCAATCCGTTTGGCGATCTTTCCGCAACCCACAGCTGTTGGACGGTGATGATCGTGATTTACATATTGCCGCCCTAGGCGTGTATGAAAGCGAAAACATTATTACGAGCATGCGATTCCGGGGAAAAAATCAACACGGTAAGGACATTGATGTATACTTGCAGCCATTGATTGATGATCTGATTGAGTTGTGGGAAAACGGCATCAAAGTGTATGATTCGTTTAGTAAAACAAAATTTAACTTGAAGGCTTTATTGATGTGGACAATTAATGATTTCCCTGCATATGGAAATCTATTTGGATGTACATATAAAAGGAAGGCATCCTATCCTCTTTGTGGTGATAATACTCTTAGCGTATGGTTGCCATTTAGTCGTAAAACTGTATACATGAATCATAGGAGATTTCTTCGTCATAATCATCCTTTTCGGCAGAAAAAAGACATGTTTAATGGAGAAATTGAGAGGAGAGAAAAACCACCTATTATGTCTGGTGATGAGGTGTTTGAACGTTAGAGTAGTATTGTGAATGATTTTGGTAAAGCGGAGAAGAACGAGGAGGAGAAAAGGAAAGAAAAAGAGGAAAAGAAGAAGAAGAATCAGAATCAGAAGAAGAATCAGAAGATGGTAAAGGAAAAGGGTCAGAGTAGTGCGGCAAGAGGTGCAAAGGATGTTAATTCTAATTGTAGGAAGTGGAAAAGGGATGTTGTTTCTGATGCGGATGGATTGGGAGCAACTGACGAGGGAACTGAGCTTCGGGTGTTTAACAAACGGTCGATATTCTTCGACCTGCCTTACTGGAAGGTCAGTTTTAACTTCACATTTACTTGTTAAATAGTTTCATGCACATGATCATCTATGCTTGAACTCACTATAACCTGATTAGCCCTTGAACTTCCAAATAGCAGTTTTATGATGAGGTTCTGTCATGTTTGCTTGAACTCACTATAACTTCATATACATATATATTAGATTGTCAAAATGTCTTTATAAGTAATTATATATGTGTAAAACTTGATTTTCATTGAACATAGACTCATCTTCTTCTTTTTTTTGAATTACTAATGTTAGGTTTTTTCATGAATTCCTAGGATTTGTTGCTACGGCATACTATTGATGTTATGCATACAGAAAAAAATGTCTGTGAGAGCATCATTGGTACTATTTTGAATATAAAGTTCAAAACAAAAGATGGTTTGAATTTTCGTAATGATCTGAAGAGTATGGGAATACGACTAGAATTGCATCCAGAAGTGATAAATGGCAAAACAATTCTTCGACCAGCACCATGCAGCTTAAGCCACAAGAATAAGGATATACTTTATAATATGATGAGAAATTTGAAGGTTCCATATGTGTATAGTTCCGATCTTAGGAAGCATTTCTCGAAAGATGGTTGCTTAGGTGTCCTTAAGGCTCATGATTACCATGTTCTTATGCAACAAATATTACCTGTAGCTTTGAGGGGACTTTTACCTGAGGGGCCAAGTAAGGCGATTTTCAGGTTGTGTTCTTATTTTCACGAAATATGCCAAAGGGTAGTTGATCTCGAAAGATTAGTAGAACTTGAAGTAGAAGTTCTTTGAGACTTTGTGTATGTTGGAGGTGTACTTCCCTCCATCATTTTTTGATGTGATGGTGCACTTGACAATTCGCCTAGCTCGAGAAGTGCGTTTATGTGGACTGTACAATATCATTTGGATGTATCCATTTGAAAGGTGTGTTATGCAATATGTCGGTAGCTTTCCCTTGTAGCTTAGAGTTACTACCTAATATTTAAGTGTTCAAACTGGTATAACTGTTTTATATATATGCTACTTTCGTATAGGTATATGAAGACATTCAAAGAATATGTTAAAAATTACGCACTACCTGAAGCTTGTATAGCAGAGTGTTATCTTGGAATGGAGTGTGTTAGGTATTGGGTCTCAAGGATCAAGCAGCTGAAATAAGAGAAAACCCAAGGACCGATAAAAACTATGGTACCACACCGGCAGCACGTCCTCTTTCTAAAGGTGAACAAGTGCGTATGGATAGTGAAGAGCTAAAGATTGCTCATAGATATGTGCTTTTTAACACAGCAGAAATTGACCCACATCTGACGTAAGTATCACGTTGTTGTTCATTAGAAATTGTTTGTCAGTTAATACGTCATGTTTTGTTTTTACTTTTATCTTAGAATGCATATGGATGAGTTAAAATCTTCCATTGAGAGGTCTGTTACCAATGAAGACCAGCTCATTTCCATACTGATCGAAACATTCGCAGATTGGTTAAAAAAAAGGTACATTTTTCCCACTTTGTTAGTCGATTGCGCAACTTAGTAGCTAGTTTAACCACTTATGGCTTCCGAGACTTTGAAAACACAAATAGAACCATTGTCTATGGATGTGCTATATAGATTGTTTGTTTCTGTTTTCATGTATGGGTTCAAGATATTCTGTTTGATTTTGTCACTTAAAACCATCCGCATTTAGGCACAGAATCGCTATACATATGTCTTCTCATGCTCAGAGATAACCATTTTAGTTATATTTTTATGTTCTGATCGTATGCATTTATAGGTTTATATGCAAATGGAACAAGGAGTGTCATTATCAAACACGGTAGAGTGGTTGTCAAAAGGGCCTTTAGAAAACTGCGTGTCATATAAAGGCTTGCTTATCAACGGGTCTAGGTTTCTTACGAAGGATGTTAAAAGAGTCACACAAAACAGTGGTGTCTCAATTGAATCAAAAACTTTAGTTGCAGGACGATCAGAAACCACTGGTTTCTATGGTGTTTTAGAAGAAATTATGGTGTTGGACTACATTACCCTTCAAGTTCCCATATTCAAATGTGACTGGGCTGACACCTATTTTGGTGTGAAGGTAGAGAAAGGATTCATATTTGTCAACTTAAAGCAAAGATAAGAACCAATTTCTCAGAACGACCGTTCATTTTAGCATCACAAGCGCGACAAGTTTTTTATTTTCGAGAGTCAGATATATCTAAGTGGTATGTGATGATAAAACCACCACCTATGGGTTTCCATGAATTAGAGGTATACAATGAAAACGATGACACAAGTTTCCAACCTGTGGATACTTCAACTCTTGGCTTACAAATAGGTGGCGAGGGCGAGAGCGAGAGTTACATAAGAGAAGATGATGAAGGTTGTCGTAGTGGTTCCGAGAAAGAAGAAGAACAAGAGGAAGAAGAAAAAGAAGTTCACAGGTTAGGTCAGTACGTAGTGTACGTATTGTGTTTATTGCACGCTATATTTTCTTAATGTCTTCGCTCGTTCTCGTTCTTTGTCATTGTGTATCTTGTTGTCACATGATCTTTTGCTTTTCCTTTTTGATACTATAACCTGTTCTTCTAATTGTGATGTTTGATCTTATTATTATGATTGGGAATATGATTGTGATGTTTGACCTTAGTTCCGAGTGAACACCCTTTTTTAACTCCGCCGGTGAAAATGATTTTTCATTTCATTCTTAGGTCTCAAGCCCGGAAAAAGGAGGAGAGAAGAAGGAATATGTGATGGTACAGTCATTTACGATCGAGAGAACTAGATATGCATGAGTAATTTGTCTTCTTTTTCATGTCTAGTTACCATTTGGTGCTATGGGTTGTCATTGATTCTGAAAAATTTCCATTCTTTCTATGTTTTTTGGTGGATTAGAAGAAATTGGGTACTTGAAGTCTTGAACAGTGAAATGAAGTGCCAAGGAACTAGTAGATATGAAATGAGATTCATTATCATGGTAGAATGTATGTGATTGTTTCAAGGAAGGATTGTTTACAGGGAAGGCTTTGCGATGTTTGCGGCTCAGGTGACTGAGCCTTATTTTTAAACATCCTATTTTGTTTTTGCAACTCTTATAAATGTTGTCAAAGGTTGTCATGAAGTAAGTAAATATAGAAACCACAGCCTGATAGTGTTGTGACCGTGTAGGCATGGTTGATGGTCTGGACTTTCACGCACGAGGCTCGGGATCAAATCCCCGCACCCTCATTTTGTTTCCAACATCCTATATTTTTGCTTCAAAAACACTTATAATGGTCGTTATACATTTGTATAAAAAAAAAGCACAAAAACCCAAGACTTGTGAACTGTAAGGATGGTTGATGGGTTGAACTAACACAAACTAGGTTTCAAGTTCGAATCCCCTCAACACTATTCTTTTTTTCTTCAATATTATGTTTATCTTCAACGACTCTTGCGACTAGTTGCGATAGGATTACGAACTACTTATCTTGAAAACGGTTGTGAATCTAAATGGCGTCACAACAGTTTTGCTTAAATGGTTGTCGTTTGTTTTTTTGTCGCAATCCTTGGGTCTTGGGGGTTAGTAATGATGCCCTTCCACGACACTTCCTTCGAAAAAAGTTGCAAAACATAGGATGTTCTACAACATTTAGCAAAGGGTTGCGAAACTCCAGTTGCGGATGATGATTTTTTCCTGTAGTGTGTGTTTGCCTAAGACGCGACAAAAGAATTACAATTTGGACCAAAAATGCAGGAATTTTGGTTCTTTATTTAGATACAATCGGTTTACGCGCGTATATCTTCATAAAAACCGATTGTCTCCTTTCTCAAGAATGACGATTGATAAAACACGTCGTTGTCGCCACATCGACGCCACCACCGCCACTAGCACCACGGGGAGCAACTGCATCTTCTAGCGATCCTTCTCCTCCTTGGCCCTCAATTGCTGCCACCACCGGTGAATAATGAATCTCCATGGCTGCATTACATTCCAGAACATACAATCGATTAAAACCCAAACCATCTTTACAGTTACCGTTATTTAAATGCCAATTTTCAACCACCGACGGTTCCATAGATGATGGTGCTACCACCTTATCTCCCTGACATAAAAGCATCGAATTCACATTTGGTACGGGCAATGCAGATGACATATCAAGTGAATTAGTTGGCAATGCAGAAGACAAATCGTGTGAGTTGATTGGAAACCCAATATGTGCATCTGCTACTGGCAATGCAGAAGATACAATAAGTGAATTAATTGTTATGGTGGGTGCCACTGTTGGGACATTATTAGTACTATTTGCATATTTTGAAGCCACAAGTTGAAATCGATTCAGTGTTGCGGCTGATGAAGATGAGGAATTTATATTCGATGATGACAACAACATCTGTAATTGTGATCGATTTTGAGGAAAGTTCAAGTTATAAAGCTCTCCAACACCACCTCCTCTCATGCAGAATACATCAGCATCATAAGCTTTGGCGGCTTTCTCAGCAGTTTCATATGAACCCAACCAAATCCTCTCTCTGCTCTTTGGTACTCTGATCTCAGATACCCATTTTCCCCATTTTCTCATTCTCACTCCTTTGTAACCATTGCCACCATTCTTGCCTGTATTACCTTCATTCTGACCACCGGTATTACTAGCACTGCTCTTTTTCACCATGACTTGAAAAGAAATTTATTTGCAAGTATTCAGGAGTTTTTCAGAGTTTTTTATCTGGTAATTTCGTTGTTGGATGAGAATTTATGTGATTTTATTATTTATAGATTAGTAAAAAAGAAATAGTTGAATCGTGGGTGTTTCAAAGATATGCCACGTGCTTGTAAAATATTTGGCTAGATTTTCTAGTTTAGATTGGATCCATTTGTTGCGACAAATATATTTGCACAGCCGTGGGCTTTGGTAGTTCAACACGTTCGAGCTAGGTCAAATTTAGTTTGAGAACTTACGTGTAGTGTGTACAGGTTACAATGTGACGTGTCAGTGCTAGATGTCATTGTAAAGATAGTCTCTGGAAGAATCCTTTTTTGTTTGACTTGAAACCTACGTGTAGTGATAGGGGATGTATGTTTGACTAGAAAGACGAACTTGTGTCAGTACATGTGGGTGCACGAAAGCTAGCCGAAACTCTCGTTATATGGCCATATCCCTCTTGAATTTGATTCAGTTGGAGTGGATTTTTTTTTTTGTACATTAATCTTCATATTGCTTATCTTTTTGCGGTACATATAACAAGACATATACTTATTTATTTAATATATCAGCCATCGTGTAATTAAATCAGGATAATCTTCAAAATTGATTCCACAAATAATTTCATTCTACTATTATTTTTATAAAATAATAAAAGCTGACACAGTTTTTTGGAAAGTCCAAGTTACTGGTCTATATAATGCAGACCGTGATGATGTAAAATATTTATCATAATATGATTTGATTTGAGATGTCGCGTTTAACTCATGATTTAAATACCTGATATACGGATTAGATGCTCATATGCGACCTCTACTATAATTTATGGCTACATGGCCCTACATCTATTAAATTTTTCTCAGTATATTTTCATTTTTGTTGGTGATTATAAGCAAAAAAAAAAAAAAAATTCTTTTGTTGACCATCGTTATGAAGTTATTTGGAGAAAAAAAATTGACCTTACAAAAGGCCCTGTGATAAAGTTGGCACAAGGATTTGAATCGGGATTAGTTTTGGCTAGCTAGCTTCCTTGACTCTGTACTTAACTTTTTCAAAAGAGAAAATGCATGTCCCACTTAAAGAACTGTGATCAAACTTCACTGTATTATTCGGCCACCGTATGACCCAAAGACGATTCACGGCAGCAGTCCACAAAATATTCCTTGGCTAAAAGAAAGATTGGGTATATTATTTACATGCCCTACTTTTCACACCTAATAAATATATCTTTATACAACAATAAATATATTCATGTTTTTGAATAATTTTATCTATTTAAAATTAGATTACCTTAATACCTCAACCATAAAATATTTTCTTTATTTCAAAAATGGAACAAATTTCTACCTCTACCACTTCACCACCACCACCACTAATATTCAACTACAATTCCACCACCACCGTTGAACAACCACCACCTACCAACCGCCACCACCACTAATATTCCACCACCGTTGAACAATTTCGTTATCTTCTGACAATAATTAAACCAAAGATCGCTACGGCTTCCCTATGGGGATGGCTAAACGGTTTAGCCTAAACCCTCCATCTGCCATGCCAGCTGGCCTGGCAAACTGGCCGCGCCACTATGAGTGAAAAGTAGGGGTGTACAGAATGCACCGCCCGGAACCCTGAGGCCTGTCATGTACCGCCCAGGTCCGAAGGAGCCCATGGGCGCCCGACAACCTGTCATGGGCTAGCCCGGCCCGCCCGATAATTATAAGTGGGTGGACCCGTTTGTCTCAAATATTGGAGTCCGGCTTGTTATCCCGCTCTGTGAGCATGTTTAGTTACTCGCCCTACCGCTCGATCGCCGATTGCTTGGAATAAAGTTTTCTACTAGTGTGATGGATTTCTCAAGAACTTATATTTCATATTTGGACAATTTATCGGGGTTAGAGAAAATTCTCAATTACATTTCACAATAATGAATATATGAATTGCTTGAACTATCATTTGAACGAGTTACGATATATCGTCATTCATCAAGCCCAAAAAAAACCTATATACTTTAAAATTTTGAATTATCTGACCCGAGGCCCGCTTCGCCGATCGACTCCTGGTTCCGGCCTCGATTGTTTCATGGGTATGGACTGCCATGGGCATTAAATTCTTGCTATTGCCCCTGCCCGCCCGGCCTCGTTAAACTTAATGGATAGTAAGGACTACAAGCCCGTCCGGCCTGACCTGTGCTATAATCGGGCTTGGGCTGGCCTTCCCGGCCCGATGTACACCCCTAGATAAAAGGTAAGCGGTCGAGTCCGAACGGTAGAGACTACACAGCTAGAGGTGTAGACTAGACCGTTAGCGGTGTAGTCTCAACCGTTCGGTGGATTTGAAACCTCCAACGGCTCTTTCTCCACCGCTATAAAAAGGACAAAAAATCACACAAGAATTACAACAATTTTTTACACAAAAAATTGCTATCTTTATCTTTCTTTATCTTTCAAAATGGCAAAGTTTGAATCCAAACTTGACTTGCCTACCCAACTTGATTTTCTATAGTGGTGCTTGAATCCGCCCTTAGTAAGATATGTGAAGGTTATAAAAAAATAGGTAAAAACAAAAGAAGTCTACAAGTTTTGGATATTAACCAAATCAAACCTCCAACTAAGAAAAGACAAAGAAAAGCTCAAGGGAATAAAAATTTGAAGGCAAAGAAGATAAACAAGGGAAACTCCGTTCATGAGCGCATTGATTGGAAGTTTTGTGAAATGGAAGATAAACAAAATGAAGAACATTGTCCCAAATTTTTACTTTTAAAGTCTTTATTGTAAGTTATGTCATTATCTAGATGAATGAAAGAGACACTAATGTAAACTAAAATTCTAAACTTTTAATGAAAAATGGACTAGTTTTATCTTTCTTTATAATAAGGGGATCCCAAATCGCTACATGGCATAACCACAATAACTCTTAATCATGGTGAAGCCATGTCAAGCACCAACTATCCCTGTCAGCGCAACCTAATTGTCTATTTCTATAAGGCACAATCCAAAAGCCATGTCAGCTCCAACGGACGGCAATTTTTAGTCAAAATTAATCCAAACGACAATTTAAAGAGTCTCCAGAGATGCTACATCGTGTAAACCTAATAGAGAGTATATATTGGCGCTACCCGAATGTTGTCAAAAGCAACTATATTAATGATAGGTGTCCTAACAGACCTAATTATTATTATGTATGTACATACGGATATTGTTTATTCTCGGGGCTCACATTTAAACATCGAATGAGCATGACAGTTCATTTATCCTCAAGTGCGCATAAAATAGAAATATAAAAGTTGCATGTGGCCAGATTTAATACTGTTCAAATATTGGAGTCCGGCTTGTTATCCCGCTTTGAAAGCATGTTTAGTTACCCTACTACTGATCGCCGATTGCTTTGAATAAAGTTTTCTACTAGTGTGATGGATTTTCAAGAACTTATATTTCATATTTGGACAATTTATTGGGGTTAGAGAAAAATTCTCAATTACATTTCACAATAATGAATATATGAATGCTTGAACTATCATTTGAACGAGTTACGTATATATCATCATTCATCAAGCCAAAAAAAAAAAAACCTATATACTTTAAAATTTTGAATTATCTCGGACCCAAGCCCGCCCTGCCGATCGACCCGGCCTGACCAGATTGTTTCATGAGTATGGACGGCCATGGGCAATTAAATTCTTGCTATTGAACTTTCACTTACCGGCTCCGTTAAACTTAATGGATAGTAATGACTACAAGCCCGTCCGCCCGACTCCGTGCTATAATTCCAAGCTTGGGCATTCCTTCCGCCCGATGTACACCCCCTAGAGAAAAGGTAAGCCAGCCGAGTCCGAACCGAGAGACAACACAAACTAGAGGTGTAGACAGACCGTTAGCGGTGTAGTTCAACCGCTCATGGATTTGAAACCTCCAATGGCTCTTTCTCCACCGCTATAAAAAGGACAAAAAATCACACAAGAATTACAACAATTTTTTACACAAAAAATTGCTATCTTTATCTTTCTTTATCTTTCAAAATGGCAAAGTTTGAATCCAAACTTGACTTGCCTACCCAACTTGATTTTCTATAGTGGTGCTTGAATCCGCCTTAGTAAGATATGTGAAGGTTATAAAAAAATAGGTAAAACAAAAGAAGTCTACAAGTTTTGGATATTAACCAAATCAAACCTCCAACTAAGAAAAGACAAAGAAAAGCTCAAGGGAATAAAAATTTGAAGGCAAAGAAGATAAACAAGGGAAACTCCGTTCATGAGCGCATTGATTGGAAGTTTTGTGAAATGGAAGATAAACAAAATGAAGAACATTGTCCCAAATTTTTACTTTTAAAGTCTTTATTGTAAGTTATGTCATTATCTAGATGAATGAAAGAGACACTAATGTAAACTAAAATTCTAAACTTTTAATGAAAAATGGACTAGTTTTATCTTTCTTTATAATAAGGGATCCCAAATCGCTACATGGCATAACCACAATAACTCTTAATCATGGTGAAGCCATGTCAGCACCAACTATCCCTGTCAGCGCAACCTAATTGTCTATTTCTATAAGGCACAATCCAAAAGCCATGTCAGCTCCAACGGACGGCAATTTTTAGTCAAAATTAATCCAAACACAATCCAAACGACAATTTAAAGAGTCTCCAGAGATGCTACATCGTGTAAACCTAATAGAGAGTATATATTGGGCGCTACCCGAATGTTGTCAAAAGCAACTATATTAATGATAGGTGTCCTAACAGACCTAATTATTATTATGTATGTACATACGGATATTGTTTATTCTCGGGGCTCACATTTAAACATCGAATGAGCATGACAGTTCATTTATCCTCAAGTGCGCATAAAAATAGAAATATAAAAGTTGCATGTGGCCAGATTTAATACCGTTCAAATATTGGAGTCCGGCTTGTTATCCCGCTTCTGTAGCATGTTTAGTTACCCTACCGCCCGATCGCCGATTGCTTGGAATAAAGTTTTCTACTAGTGTGATGGATTTCTCAAGAACTTATATTTCATATTTGGACAATTTATTGGGGTTAGAGAAAATTCTGAATTACATTTCACAATAATGAATATATGAATTGCTTGAACTATCATTTGAACGAGTTACAGATATATCATCATTCATCAAGCCAAAAAAAAAAAACCTATATACTTTAAAATTTTGAATTATCTCTTGGACCCGAGGCCTGCCCGCCGATCGACCTGGCCGGCCTCGTATTGTTTCATGAGTATGGACGCCATGGGCATTAAATTCTTGCATATTGCCTGCCCTACCCGGCCCGTTAAACTTAATGGATAGTAAGGACTACAAGCCCGTCCGCCCGACCGTGCTATAACGGTTTAATGGCCTTCCCGGCCCGATGTACACCCCTAGAGAAAAGGTAAGCGGTCGAGTCCGAACGGTAGAGACAACACAGCTAGAGGTGTAGACTAGACCGTTAGCGGTGTAGTCTCAACCGTTCGGTGGATTTGAAACCTCCAATGGCTCTTTCTCCACCGCTATAAAAAGGACAAAAAATCACACAAGAATTACAACAATTTTTTACACAAAAAATTGCTATCTTTATCTTTCTTTATCTTTCAAAATGGCAAAGTTTGAATCCAAACTTGACTTGCCTACCCAACTTGATTTTCTATAGTGGTGCTTGAATCCGCCCTTAGTAAGATATGTGAAGGTTATAAAAAATAGGTAAAAACAAAAGAAGTCTACAAGTTTTGGATATTAACCAAATCAAACCTCCAACTAAGAAAAGACAAAGAAAAGCTCAAGGGAATAAAAATTTGAAGGCAAAGAAGATAAACAAGGAAACCCGTTCATGAGCGCATTGATTGGAAGTTTTTGAAATGGAAGATAAACAAAATGAAGAACATTGTCCCAAATTTTTACTTTTAAAGTCTTTATTGTAAGTTATGTCATTATCTAGATGAATGAAAGAGACACTAATGTAAACTAAAATTCTAAACTTTTAATGAAAAATGGACTAGTTTTATCTTTCTTTATAATAAGGGATCCCAAATCGCTACATGGCATAACCACAATAACTCTTAATCATGGTGAAGCCATGTCAGCACCAACTATCCCTGTCAGCGCAACCTAATTGTCTATTTCTATAAGGCACAATCCAAAAGCCATGTCAGCTCCAACGGACGGCAATTTTTAGTCAAAATTAATCCAAACGACAATTTAAAGAGTCTCCAGAGATGCTACATCGTGTAAACCTAATAGAGAGTATATATTGGGCGCTACCCGAATGTTGTCAAAAGCAACTATATTAATGATAGGTGTCCTAACAGACCTAATTATTATTATGTATGTACATACGGATATTGTTTATTCTCGGGGCTCACATTTAAACATCGAATGAGCATGACAGTTCATTTATCCTCAAGTGCGCATAAAAATAGAAATATAAAAGTTGCATGTGGCCAGATTTAATACCGTTCAAATATTGGAGTCCGGCTTGTTATCCTGCTCGGTAGCATGTTTAGTTACCCGGCCTGCCTGACTGCCGATTGCTTGGAATAAAGTTTTCTACTAGTGTGATGGATTTCTCAAGAACTTATATTTCATATTTGGACAATTTATTGGGGTTAGAGAAAATTCTGAATTACATTTCACAATAATGAATATATGAATTGCTTGAACTATCATTTGAACGAGTTACAGATATATCATCATTCATCAAGCCAAAAAAAAAAACCTATATACTTTAAAATTTTGAATTATCTCTTGGACCCGAAGCCTGCCCGGCTCGATCGACCTGGCCTGGCCTGTATTGTTTCATGAGTATGGACGGGCCATGGGCATTAAATTCTTGCTATTGCCCGGCCCGGCCTGGCCTGTTAAACTTAATGGATAGTAAGGACTACAAGCCCGTCCGGCCTGACCTGTGCTATAATCGGGCTTGGGCTGGCCTTCCCGGCCCGATGTACACCCCTAGAGAAAAGGTAAGCGGTCGAGTC
>JAJJWW010016634.1:80607-117706 GCA_023531295.1 Papaver armeniacum
TAGGACACGTTGACCGCGGTCGTAAGCGTCAAAAATAAATTACACTTTCTTACTACTCAAAATATAAATATAGCAAGGGCAAGAAAGGATCGATCCCACAGAGAGGTCTAGGTTGTCAAATTGTTTCGGTTCCCTATAAATAACACCGGGGTTTTGTGATTATATTAAACTAAATAAAACAAATAAAGCAAAGTAAACGAATCAAATCAATGATAAGAAGATATTGGTCATGGATTTCGTTTTCATTCACAAACATGTTTTCAACACAATAACTAGAATTGATATTTTAATCTCAACTTTTATCAAAGACCCTAGAATACCTTGATCGCAAGAATATCCCGCAAACCTCCTCATGTCATCAACAAACACATTAAAAGATGCGAATACGAATTCTACCTAAAGGAACAACCTAACGTGTAAAAGCACTAATCAAGTTTAATTCCCTAGACGCATTAGGTTCTATGAAATCAGGCCAATCAAAGCAATCGAACGTGGAAAGCGCACTAATCCGATTTAACAAAGGTTATGGTTCACATATGATCATAAGAATATATCACTACAAACTATAATCATATTTATGCTACTTGCAATCCGGAATTATCACTTTTGCGTATAATAACCCTAATCTAGCAATAGAGATGAAAGCAAACTCAATCGACTCGCGACTCGACTAACAAGTATTCAAATCATGTAACAATATTAACGGTAAATCATAAACGATAATATGAGAGAAAACTAATTTATTGAATTAAAACCCATATTTGGAAATCCAACTTATTCCATAACCAATAATAAAAACTCTAGCTCATATTCATGGAGTTCATAACAAGAAGAAAGAGAAGTTTCATGTTCCTAAACCCTAGAACAAAGTAGAGGCAAAGAATAGATTAGATATAAGAATAGATATGTGTTTTGAGAAAAGTCTTCTCTTTTATAGCTCCACTCCTTCCAAAATTAGGTTTTGTCTTCAAAGTCCATTAGTTAGAAGTCCACCAAGCCCACAAGTGAGAGAAACCCGTGTAGAAATTATGTCCCAAAAACGCTCGCCGGAAAACTGGGATCACGGCCGGAAGTTGGCCGGAAATATATCTCAGGTGGCCGGCAAAGTCCACCCGGCCACCGGTCAACGGGTCAGGACCGAGTCATACCGAGTCAAACCGGGTCCAGTCAGAGTATGGGTGAGTCGGACCGAGTCGTCCATTGCCCATTTGAGTGGTGACTAGCCTTGGCTCAAAGCCATTGACAAAGCCGACTGTAATGCACAATCATTGTGCATCAACTGGGAAAATCCTTGCATAATCCCATCTAAACAGCTTCATCATTCCACTGCATTCTCTGCACTTCAACCTTCACAATCACATTCATTCTGTAACTTCAATTCTTGCCTTCTCTATATGCGGCAGCAGCACGCCTTCAACTTGCAGTCCAGTCGCAACCATTGCAACACCGCTGCTTCACCGCGAACCATCAACACTACAGCCTTTTGGCAATCAGCACTCTCATTCAAACACAGCATCACAGTATCAGGGCCCTGTGCAGTTGCACTTCCAACCTCACATTGCAGTTGCGATCCCTCTTGTAAGCAAACACCAGAACCTCTCAACACAGTGGCACCATCTGTGGCTGCAACACCACTGCCTCTTCATTCCTGCAATCAACTCAGCCTAGCACCACACGGATTCCCCCATAGCAGCACAAATTCAATGTAACCCATTTCGTTCTCCACAATCACCAAACCTATCATCTCAATTTTTATCTCCACCTGAACCACAGCCACAACTTCCTTCCACTCATAGCCACCACCAGCAGATTCAGTGCAAACCAATTGCTTCTCAACAACACCAGCCATCTCAGCTCACTGCCAACATCCCTTGAACATCTGCAACACACTTCATTACAGCATCAGCAATTCTCCTCCACTGCATCACCTTCTTCTTTCTCTGTCACTGCATTGAATCTGTCAGCTACAAAACCACCTACACAGCTCTCAATTGAGCCATGACCAGCCATGATGGCCCTGCTTCCTTGGCTTGTCCCCTGCCAAATCATAACAACAGCACCATCTCAAGCAAATCAATCTTCTAATTCTTCTCCAGCTGATGACTCCACCAGACCATGGCAGCATCTCCACCAGTTGCAACTCCTCACCTGCAATCTCAATTCTCTCTCAGCTCAGACCACCATCGACTCCAACCCTGTAATTCCTATCACTTCTTTGTACCTCACTGCTCATTTCGCCATTGCAACAACATCCCTGATATCACCTGTTCAAGCTATCAGAACCCATTACTTCATTATTCTCAATCACCAACAACCCATGAAGCAGTAACAACACAATCAATCGATTCTCCATCTTCATCACTTAAACCCTCATTTATCTTCTCACTAGCAATACCACCAACTCTTGATCTCATCCTGACCTATCTTGAATTGCGAGCTCAGAAAGGGGAAAGGAAGAACCCTAATTTCATCAGCATCTCAATCTTCTCCATGAAATCTAGTAATTACCACATACCCCATATCTCATCTTCTCGAATTGATTTTCATCTTCAAATTCTGAAACCCATCTTGTATTCTTCCTCTTAGCTCTCGAATTCACGTCAATTGATCACTGAACCAAAACCCTAACTGACTCTCCACCATTCGCTCAACATCTCTGCCTTAATTTCCCGATCTCAATTTGACAGCAGAACTCGTCCATCTCTTCTCACATTCAACACCCAACAGCTTGAATTTCTTCTCCCACTCTTCTATGAATTCGATTCCATGGCTGCTGGTTTTTGTTATGAATGAAATGAATTGGAGGAAATCTCGATTCTGGGAAGGTTAAGTTGGGCTGGATAATGACACCCCAATGGATAAGATAGGGGTCACCCCAATGGATATCCTATAACAGGTGGCTACCCCTTAACATCAGTTGACTATTACTAATACTCCTTTGAGAGATTTGCCCCTGAAATGACAATTTTGTCCTTTTGGTTCAATTAGAGTAATTTCTACTCTTTTCCTCCGTGTGACTCCAAAATACCTAATAAACTCAAAAGCAAATATAAGTTACATAATTCACACGAAAAAATAGCAAAGAAAGCGTAACTACTAGATAATAAATTAGGTGTTTTAGACACCTATCAGATTCCCCCACACTTAGACTTTGCTAGTCCTCGAGCAAATCAAACAAAATAAAAATACATACAACTCCGTGTCGTCGAGGCTACGGTCACTTTTAGCATAAATAACAAGCCTTTAAACCCCTAGGTGTCCCTAGTGGACGAGTTATAGTCTCGTGAAGGTTTACAAGGGATATACCTACAAAACCTATATTTCAAACTCCGTCTATTCGTGACAAATCAATGAACGAATCCAGGGATGACTACGAGGAGGAGGTACCTTGCAAATTCAATTCAATTATTAGTAAATAAACTCTAATTAGATAGTCGAACAAGCCACAATACTCGGAAACTAACAAACCACAATCACAATGAAAAGATTAAGAAGATGGATATAGATGTAGATGTTGGCGAATGTTCACAAGTGTTCGATGTTTCCCATATCTGTCTGAAGGTCACTACTAAGATGAACCTAATCCTATTGGATTGAGCTACTTGGTGCTGAATGCTACATCAAATCAATTGGCATATACAAGGGAACCAAGAGTGACTTTATTCAACACAATAATAATTTCTTCTCTTTTTTTTTATATGATTGGATCAAACTGGATCCAATTTCTTTTTTTTAAGCGGCATGATTAAATCTTTTGGATCCAAGCGCATGCTTCTTGTCAGCAAGTATATGATAGTTGCCTTGGATCCTGCATTCCACGCTTGTTTAGGCGACGGAGACAGGGAATACGTTTCACACATACTGCTATTCCCAAGTGTCTTTTTATTCCGTTTTGGTCTAATTGGTCGGTCTCTCTTTTTTTTTTTTTTTTCTTTCTTTTTCTAGTAACTCAATCACTCTATTTCATCCTAGCAGTAATAACACGTCGATGTTTAGTGACCCACCAAAGCACTTAGAGAACAATAGATAAATATGGAAAAATAAAAATAGAATGTGATATGGTGATATTCCGAGATATGGTAACAACTATCATGTTAATTTGTGATTTCTGAGCTATATTCTTCCCTTTTAGTTAATTGGTCCTCAACTCCTGCATTCAAAATGGTTCCATCCACTAATGGTGTCATCCTAAAGGCACAAGTTTCTAGATTTCGGAGTTCAAAAAGCACAAAGTTTTTCTTTTTTTTTTGTTTTTTTTTTGTTTTTTTTTTTTGTTTTTCTATTTTTTTTCTATTTTTTTTTAAAAAAGGCATAAATAAACTATACAAACATATAAATGCTCCCCCACACTTAAACTTCACATTGTCCTCAATGTGTAAAACCGAAAGTTCTGAATTCTGACGTAACAGCAGATAAAACGCAAAAACTGTGCAAATTGGTAAGGAATTTGGAAAAACTCCATTTCACAAAAGTTTTTCACCTACGTGTTTTCTACACAGTGTCAAAATTTCACAGTGTTTTGATAAACGGTCTGACAGTTATGGTCTCTGGACTGAACTATGCGCAGTCTGAAATTTTCTCGATTTGAAAAGGTATTCGTCATAATTCTCTTCTAAGATAGATTACGGACTCAATGAAATTAAACATGGGGATGCAAATATGATATGAAAACAGTAAAAAAAATAAATAAAATAAATAAATAAACGAAACAAAAATAAAATGCAAAAGGATAAGAGATACAAAACCGGTGGGTTGCCTCCCACTTAGCGCTTGTTTTATAGTCGTCAGCCCGACTATATCCTTGCAAGATTCATTCCCCCATACACCAATAATCGGAAAAGTTGGGGATCCTTCCATAGAACCTGTTTTGCAAACACTAGCTTCACACAAATATTAGTACAATAAAGCAAAAGTGAAGCTATGAACCGATAAAAGCTTCCCCCACACTTATTCTTGTCCACACTTGGAAGTGTATAAAGAATATAGAAGTCGGGTACCTCCATGGTTTCTGGTTCCATAACCTGCATAGTATGAGAATCAAGTTTCTCTAATGGCGGAAAACGAGAAACAAAGTCAGTCAACAATATTCTCGAAGCACATACATTCAAACCAATAAGAGGTAAAGGAGAAGAAACAATAGGCAAAGGGTTAGATAAACCTTTCACAATCTCTTGTATTATGGAATCCTCTTCATCCTTGAAAAACTCAAGTGAATTATTCACCTCTTGTATATCATGGTCCTCTATCAAACTTTGCAACCATTCTTCGTCCGTTTCTGCCTTAACTAAATTCTCGACATAAACATCATTATTACATTCATATGCAAGCTCAATTGGGTCTTCCACAATATTGGTCTTAACGGTCACATTCTCAACATATTCCTCCTTGTTGTAAGGCACATACTCTTTTGCGGATCCAAATTTTATTATAAGAAACTTTTCTAGAACACTCGAAAATGCATCATCCTCAAGCTCCACCCTTTGAATAGGCTCTTGATCATTATTAAGATCAATGCTTGAGTAATCTACACAAGTGTCGACATAGTCCTCTTCGTCTTCATATTGATCCCAAAAAGACTCCTCGGAGATGTCACCATGAGTTGGTTCAAGCAATGTATCATAATCACCGTCACTATCATAGTCAACATAAGATTGTTCCTCGCTGAATTTAGTGTTGCTAATCTCGAACTCATCCTTTTGAATAGGTGAAAGATCATTATTACGATCAAGAGTTGAGTTAACTACACAATTATCCACGAAAGTGCCCAAGGATTCGCCTTTTTCAACATTAGCATCAATCAAATATTCATCACAAACCATATGCACATTAGAATTATCCATATCTTCCTTGTATTGATCAATGCCTCTTCGCAAGATAGTCATACCTTCACGAAGTTCTTGGAGTTGCTCGTTTGTAGTCTCTTTAGCTTTTTGAAATTCCTCTTGTAAAAAGTTGGAAACTTTATCTATAAAATTAGAGACTTTTTGTTCACAAGCATAAGAATCCTCCCATCCTTGTGGTTGTTCACACACATACCCGCCATAAGGTTGTTGAGGAAAACCATAAGGTTCCATAGAATATTGGTCATAACCAATGAATTGGTTTTGATTATACCCATGGAATTGGTAGTTGTCATATTGTTGAGGTTGAAATCCGTATCCATCCACGTAATATGCTCCTTCCATAGAAATAAGCATTTTGAAATAAGATTCTCAAACCAAGGTTAAAACCAGAAAATAGGAAAAATAAAACAAAAACTAAAAACAAAAATAAGAAAACCAAAAACAATTAACAACCGCTGCCTCTTAGCATGGTACAAAATTTTGACCATGGTCGTAAGCGTCAAAAATAAATTACACTTTCTTACTACTCAAAATATAAATATAGCAAGGGCAAGAAAGGATCGATCCCACAGAGAGGTCTAGGTTGTCAAATTGTTTCGGTTCCCAAATTAATAACACCGGGGTTTTGTGATTATATTAAACTAAATAAAACAAATAAAGCAAAGTAAACGAATCAAATCAATGATAAGAAGATATTGGTCATGGATTTCGTTTTCATTCACAAACATGTTTTCAACACAATAACTAGAATTGATATTTTAATCTCAACTTTTATCAAAGACCCTAGAATACCTTGATCGCAAGAATATCCCGCAAACCTCCTCATGTCATCAACAAACACATTAAAAGATGCGAATACGAATTCTACCTAAAGGAACAACCTAACGTGTAAAAGCACTAATCAAGTTTAATTCCCTAGACGCATTAGGTTCTATGAAATCAGGCCAATCAAAGCAATCGAACGTGGAAAGCGCACTAATCCGATTTAACAAAGGTTATGGTTCACATATGATCATAAGAATATATCACTACAAACTATAATCATATTTATGCTACTTGCAATCCGGAATTATCACTTTTGCGTATAATAACCCTAATCTAGCAATAGAGATGAAAGCAAACTCAATCGACTCGCGACTCGACTAACAAGTATTCAAATCATGTAACAATATTAACGGTAAATCATAAACGATAATATGAGAGAAAACTAATTTATTGAATTAAAACCCATATTTGGAAATCCAACTTATTCCATAACCAATAATAAAAACTCTAGCTCATATTCATGGAGTTCATAACAAGAAGAAAGAGAAGTTTCATGTTCCTAAACCTAGAACAAAGTAGAGGCAAAGAATAGATTAGATATAAGAATAAATATGTGTTTTGAGAAAAGTCTTCTCTTTTATAGCTCCACTCCTTCCAAAATTAGGTTTTGTCTTCAAAGTCCATTAGTTAGAAGTCCACCAAGCCCACAAGTGAGAGAAACCGTGTAGAAATTATGTCCCAAAACGCCGCTGAAAAATCAGGATCACGGCCGGAAATCGGCGGAAGTTGGCCGGAAATATATCTCGAGGTGGCCGGCAAGTCCACCCGGCCACCGGTCAACGGGTCAGACCGAGTCATACCGAGTCAAACCAGGTCCGATCAGGAGTATGGGTCGAGTCGGACCCGAGTCGGGCCACCGGGCGAGTTGAGTGAGTATTTCAGCCTTAGCTCGAGCCATTGCACAGGTGCATCAACTTGGAAAATCCTTTCATTATCCCATCTAAACAGCTTCATCATTCCACTGCATTCTCTGCACTTCAAACTTCACAATCACATTCATTCTGCAACTTCAATTTTTGCCTTCTCTATATGCGGCAGCAGCACGCCTTCAACTTGCAGTCCAGTCGCAACCATTGCAACACCGCTGCTTCACTGCGAACCATCAACACTACAGCCTTTTCTCAATCAGCACTCTCATTCAAACACAGCATCACAGCATCAGTTTCTGCAGTTGCACTTCCAACCTCACATTGCAGTTGCGATCCCTCTTGTAAGCAAACACCAGAACCTCTCAACACAGTGGCACCATCTATGGCTGCAACACCACTTCCTCTTCATTCCTGCAATCAACTCAGCCTAGCACCACACGGATTCCCCATAGCAAAGACAAATTCAATGTAACCCATTTCGTTCTCCACAATCACCAAACCTATCACTCAATTTTTATCTCCACAGAACCACAGCCCACAACTCCGCCTTCCACTCATAGCCACCACCAACAGATTCAATGCAAACCAATTGCTTCTCAACAACACCAGCCATCTCATCTCACTGCCAACATCCCTTGAACATCTGCAACACACTTCATTACAGCATCAGCAATTCTCCTCCACTGCATCACCTTCTTCTTTCTCTGTCACTGCATTGAATCTGTCAGCTACAAAACCACCTACACAGCTCTCAATTGAGCCATGAACAGCCATGATGGCCCTGCTTCCTTGGCTTGTCCCCTGCCAAATCATAACAACAACACCATCTCAAGCAAATCAATCTTCTAATTCTTCTCCAGCTGATGACTCCACCAGACCATGGCAGCATCTCCACCAGTTGCAACTCCTCACCTGCAATCTCAATTCTCTCTCAGCTCAGACCACCATCAGACTCCAACCCTGTAATTCCTATCACTTCTTTGTACCTCAGCTGTTCATACCTGCCATTGCAACAACATCCCTGATATCACCTGTTCAAGCTATCAGAACCCATTACTTCATTATTCTCAATCACCAACAACCCATGAAGCAGTAACAGCACAATCAATCGATTCTCCATCTTCATCACTTAAACCCTCATTCATCTTCTCACTAGCAATACCACCAACTCTTGAGCTCATCCTGACCTATCTTGAATTGCGAGCTCAGAAAGGGGAAAGGAAGAACCCTAATTTCATCAGCATCTCAATCTTCTCCATGAAATCTAGTAATTACCACATACCCCATATCTCATCTTCTCGAATTGATTTTCATCTTCAAATTCTGAAACCCATCTTGTATTCTTCCTCTTAGCTTTGATCACTGAACCAAAACCCTAACTCGACTCTCCACCATTCGCTCAACATCTCCGCTTAATTTCCGATCTCAATTTGACAGTGAGAACTCGTCCATCTCTTCTCACATTCAACACCCAACGAGCCTTGAATTTCTTCTCCCACTTTCTATGAATTCGATTCCATGGCTGCTGGTTTTTGTTATGAATGAAATGAATTGGAGGAAATCTCGATTCTGGGAAGGTTAAGTTGGCTGGATAATGACACCCCAATGGATAAGATAGGGGTCACCCCAATGGATATCCTATAACAGGTGGCTACCCCTTAACATCAATTGACTATTACTAATACTCCTTTGAGAGATTTGCCCCTGAAATGACAATTTTGTCCTTTTGGTTCAATTAGAGTAATTTCTACTCTTTTCCTCCGTGCGACTCCAAAATACCTAATAAACTCAAAAGCAACTATAAGTTACATAATTCACACGAAAAAATAGCAAAGAAAGCGTAACTACTAGATAGTAAATTAGGTGTTTTAGACACCTATTGGTCGGTTGTCAATCCGTCAAATATAATTTCACTTTCTCAATCAACTAAATATAAATATAGTATGCGATAAGAAAGAGTTCGTATCCACAGAGAGGCGTTTGTTGTTATAAACTTTTAGTTTCTAAAGTAACCCACGGTATGTTTGTTGAATTTAAGCAAATAAAAGTAATTAAAAGCAAAATAAGTAATTGGAAAAATCAATAAGGAGAGAATATTGGTCAAGGGATAGTATCATTCACAAACATGTATTTTCATCAATGATTAGAATTGGTATTTAATCTCGTATTTATTAAAAGTCCTAGGATATCTTGATCGCAAGTATAACCCGTTAATTCCTGTTTTCATCACAACCACATTAAAAGATGCATATGTGAATTCTTCAAGTTTAAAGCAACCTAAAGTGTAAAAGCACAATTAAGTTTAACTCCCTAAAAGCATTAAGATTTATGGAATAAGACTCATCAATGCAAACGAATGTGTAAAAGCACTAAACGTTTTTAACAAAAGTTATGATTCACTTGTGACTAATAGGATATATCACTATAAGCACTAATCACAATTATGCTACTTAGAATCGAGGATAAACAACGTTTTCGTATTGAAAACCCTAATATAGCTCTAGAGATGAACACAAATCGGATTGATTCCGGACTCAACCTAACAAGTTTTCAAATCTTATAACACTATTAATTGTGAATCACAAACAATAATTCTTTGAGACAAAACTAATTCATTGAATCAAAAGCATGTTGAGAAATCAACTTTTATCCCATAACCAATAGGATGTTTAGCTACTCATAGCTATGGAGTTCATCATCATCAATATTCAATAATAAAACAAGGAGGAAGAAGAACAAAACCAAACCCTAGAAGCGTAAACAAAAGTGGCTCTCCAAAATTCCAAGGAAAAGATATATTTGTTGTAGAAGACCTTCCCTTTTATAGCTTTCTCCAACTTCTAAAATTAGGTCTAGTCTTCAAAGTCCATTAGGTGAGAATCCACCAAGCCCACAAGAGTGAGAAACCGTGTAGAAAATACGCCAAAAACGGTCGTCGGATTTGTATTGTGGCGGGAAATTACGGAAAGTCGCCGGAAAACAGCTCCGGTGACCGGCAAAGTCCGCCCCAGTCACCGGTCAACGGGTCCGGATCGGTTGGGTCAACGTGTCGGAACGGTCAGCTCTGAGTTGGATCGGGTCAAAGGAAGGATCACTGAGTCAGGCCGAGTCAGGTCATGACTCAGATGTGAGTCAGCTGTCTCTGGCTTATTGAACTGCATTGCCAGGCCTTGAGCCATTGCACATGCTAAACTGTGATGCACAATGATCGTGCTTCACCAGCTCAATTCAAACTCAAACTTGCCTGGCCATATTCTCATGAGTTGCAGACTTCTTTTGTAACCACCTTTGCAACACCACGGCTCTATCTAAATCCATGACCATAGCCGCACATCTCCTCAATCTTACGTATGTTCAATTCCTACCACCGCAAATTTGTTTTCATGTTGTACACAATCACTTCCATTAGCAAGCACCAATACTCGTGAACTTCACAAACCCACTTTGTTACCATTACTTCCATGCCCATATTACCAATTTCTTCATCTCGTAGCTCACCATCTCACTTTTACTTCAATACAACCATTGCAAGACACCAAAGAATCCCGCATTTCCGTACTTCTCAATTCCTTGCAAGCAACCACTCGAGCATCATCACGTGATTCATTATCACCTCGTGAATCGCCATTGACCCCTTCGGCCTACACAATTCCATTTCATCAATTGGTTTTTCAAGTCCCAGATCAAGACCTATAACTCAAGCACCTACAATCATCTCCACTTGAGCTTTCCATGCAATGCACAACTCATATAATCCATTCAATCATAACCCGCAACTTCCTTGCACACCCTTATCAAACTTCACGTTTACAACAAAGAATAAAAACACTCCATCCTCGGCTTCAAAACCAAACAGAAACACCATTCACAATTGCATTTCAGGTTCGTGAGCAATCCCAGTCACGCCTTCATCCTACGCCGCATCCATCCTCGGACTTGCTCCATCCACTTCTTGTGCACCACCATCCACTCGTAAACATCCATTCTCGTAGCTCATTACTCGCAAGACCCCGTAAGCTTCTCAAGACAACATCAATTCATTAACCGACACCAAACTGCAGGATTGCCTCCACCTACAACCACTACCCAACACTTGCACCGCCTTCCCACCTGCTTAAACTCCAGCCGCTACTTGAGTACCACTTTTAGGCTTTGCTCAAGCTTAGCACCCGACACCACCAACACAACTCAAAGCAACAAACCTCGACCTGCACTATTCTTCACAAGCACCAGTGTCAGACACAAACCCCATCTGAATCTCCTGAGAAACCACAAATTAATCTCATCTCTACCATTCCCACTCAGTGCTAGCCATCTCCGCAACAACATGCCAGCAACAAAACACATTCATTGTAGATGCAATCCATATCACCACTTCCCAGCTCACTATGTATTCACCTACAGACTTTCAATTCCTCAGCTCAGCTGCACTATCACGCCTTTACCCTCTTCCGCCATCAGAACCCATGTATGGTTCAAATTCTCTGCCTTGTAAGCCATTCAAAGCAGCACTTCAACCCTGCAATGCCATCATTCCAGCATCATCTACAATCCTAGACATTTCAGGTCAAACCAGCTCTTGCTCGGATCTTCATACCAATTCCTCAAATCCCATGAACATCCACAGGAATCCTAATTCCATTCCCTTCAAATCTTCAAACACGAGTTACAATTTATTTTCCAATTCGAACTCTCAAAACCATTCACCGCTTCTTCTCTAGTTAATTCCTAGATCTCGAGTTTAACCCAATCTTCATTTCTTCATCTCCAACACGCATCTCCATCGTCTTACTCATGATCTTTCAACAACGGCTGAGACTCCTCCCTGAGTTCAATTTCTCTTCAATCTACTAACCCATCTCATCACAGAAGCTAACTCGACTACCCCTTCATTTCATCACCCTGAGTTCAATCTAAACAACAATCGCCACTCAAACTCCTTTCAATCGCTGCTCCACCTCACTCGACACTCAAAGACAACCACGAATCATCAACACTTGCATCCGATTTCTCAAATCGACAACGCCACCAACAAGCAACTCTCAATCGACTCAAACCCTAATTTGAGAACCTAATTATCACACAACCATCTCGATTCTTTACTCCTATCTCCGTTCAACACTCGCTTCAATGCCGCATTCACCATTTACTCAAAAAGTAGCGATTTCACCATTGACACAACTCATCTCATACAAAGGATGAGAAAATCAGATTGGAGAAATGAAGAAGAATAGGTCTGTTCTGACCCTAATGTAGGACTAATGTCGCATCTGGTGATTTAAACACCCTGATCTGATGGATATGGGCCACCAAGAAATCTCTTTGCATTGTCAGTCCTTGGGAACCGACAAGCTTAATTGCTGACTTTGCTTGTAACCTTCTCATACGGAACCGGAATGGCCTCGTTCTTTCGCCGATGGCTTCGCCTTTTGCTCTTTTCCGCTTAAATGAGTGATTTCTTCTCCTTTTGTTCTCGGTGACTCCATTGCACCTATAAAACTCAAAAAGCAAACATAAAATACATAATTCACGAAAAATAGCAAAGAAAGCATAAACTCTATATAGTAAAATACGTTGTATTCTACACCTATAGATTCCCCCACACTTAGACTTTGCTAGTCCTCGAGCAAATCAAACAAAACAATAAAATACAACAACTCCGTGTCGTCGAGGCTACGGTCACTTTTAGCATAAATAACAAGCCTTTAAACCCCTAGTGTCCCTAGTGGACGAGTTATAGTCTCGTGAGGGTTTACTAGAGATATACCCACAAAACCTATATTCCCAACTTACTAGTTCTCCGTAATGATAGTATCCAACGCGCTAAGAAGACATAGAGATTCCCGCACACTAGTCATAAGAAGTTAGACACATAAATGAACACAATCTCATTCTTAAAAGTTGAGAGAAGTAACCATCCCTTCTCGACTAAAATTCGGGTTCGGAGTGATCAAAAGTCTCGACTCCGCCTCACAAGAAAGGGTTTTATGAAATTGCTCTCAATAATAAATGCTCTTTATGGGTCACACATGTGTCCGGTAGGGAATGAAGATAGAATCCTGAGACACGTTGAATGGTGGGAAGGAATAACCCTCCGAAGTATTTTGAAAACCCACATCTTTTATATATTTTTGAAAACCCATTTTTCACGATCTCTTGAAAGGAAATCAACCATTTAACGAAGGTGGAATATGCTTACTTACCTCGTTATCCGTTAGGTGCAGCTAGCACCACTCACAAAAGCATCCACAGAAACGTCTTCTGGTCTTCTATCGGTGTCTTCATCTTCGTCTTCGGTCTTCAACTCTTGATGATAACTCTCGAACTTCGTAGAATCTTGACAATATGATTCTTTTCCTCAAATTCCTTTGTCGCTTGATACTTCATTATAGATATTCCTTCTTTCCATAGGCTTTATTGAAAGAATACAAAAATACAAACAAACTATACAAACCCAATATTTTTTTCTTTTTTTTTTTTTTTTTTTTTTTTTTTTCTTTTTTTTTTTTTTTTTTTTTTTTTTTTTTTTATGAATTTGTTTTTGGAAATTAACAAACAACTTTGGTTGGTAACCTAGCAACAATCTGGGCACCAACCCCTTTTTGAATAGCAATCCCTAGTCTATGGAAAATAAAATTACCAAAACCACTACTAGCATCGTTGCTAATTAAACAATTCTTCAAACGCTTGAAAAAACACAGAGTATCTTCACCGAGTTCCCCTAAGGTAGAGAAGGCTAGAACACCCAGACCGTAACCATGCGCAACACACTTGTCCAAGTATTTAGTGCGTTTACGCGAAACAGCACTAGAAATAGCTTTACCTGGGACAAATGAGCGAATACCTTCACCAGTAAAGGGTGAGACACCTGTGACATCCATACAAAAATCTTTCCCGTTTTCCCAATTAAGAACAAGGATATCAGCAGGCCTTAGGTCTTTATCATCATCCGACAAAAACCCAAGAGAAACCTCCTTGCGCGCAGGCACATTAGCTTTTTTTTTTCGTTTTTTTTTTTTTTTCATTGAATAACAAATAAAAATAAAACAAAATAAAAACATTTTTCTCTTGTCTTTTTTTTTTAATTTTCGTTTTTTTCAATTTTTTTTTGAGACAAGAGAAAATAAAATACAAAAATAAAAATGTAAGTACATTGCCATGGTATAAGTACTTTACCGCTTGAATCTTCACAACTTATATGTCTTGATATCATAGACTTCTCGAACTTTCATCCTTGATAATTTCCGCTCTTGTATTATACTCTTCAACTTATAAAAATTCTGCCCCTGTTTTGTTGCTTTACTCAAATCTGAAATCTGCCCATTTCTGTACCGTTGCTTGTAAACCTCGAACGTGTTCAACTTTCCTTCGAATTTGTGATGCTCCTCTTGTTGATGATGATGGTGTTTCTATGGACTGTTGGGTGAGAGAGATAAGGTGGATGGTGCTAACTCACGAACAAGATCACAAGTGGTATGTAAGTTAGCAATTCGATGTCACCAACATGGTTGATAAAAATAGCACTCAAGAGATCAAAATAGTGCTTCTATGGTGGGAAATTGGACAGCTCACCATTCTGCCCGAATTTACGTACGGTGACACACACTCTAAAAGCACAATTTAGACGGGTACAAAGAATTGAAGGTTGGTGCCTCACATTATGTAACATGGGTAGTCTCCACTATAGGGGATCAACTGTTCTAATACCGACTTCAGCCTCGCACCTTATTTGCCACTGGCATGGTTAAATCCAACTTTAACTCTCATACAATTAAGAAACCCGATCATGTTCTCTGTCATCTCTAAGTTCAGTCACTATTGTGAGATTCTCGATGTAATCTTAGCGACATGTATACTATGTGACTCTAAATAACTACAAGTTGGAGTTTTCTTATTCACTAGTTCACAAAAAAGTTGAAAAATTGCAAAAATTTACAACATAAACCACTCCCCCACACTTAAACTTTACATTGTCCTCAATGTAAATTGAATCGTCCAAAGTAAGTCAAGGTGGGAAATCCTAATAAGAAATCAGCGAAAACAAAGTAAAAACAAAACAAGAAAAACTAAAAACAAGAAAAGAAATAAATACAAGACAAGAAATACTCATCCTTTGGGTTGCCTCCCAATTAGCGCTTGGTTTAAAGTCGTCAGCCCGACTATCTCCTTGCTTTCTATGACTCCTCCAGAGGGAGTACATCCACAAAGTTAACTCCTTCTACCACTTCGGAAGAGAAGTTCTCATAATATGGTTTCAACCGGTGCCCATTAACTTTATGTTCTTTCCCTGTAGCTATGCTACGAATTTCCACTGCACCATGAGAAAACACATTAGTAACAATAAAAGGTCCGATCCATCGTGACCTTAGTTTGCCCGGAAATAATTGCAAGCGAGAATTAAACAAAAGCACTTTCTTCCCAATACAAAATTGTTTCCTAGAAATCATGTTATCATGGAATGCTTTCATTTTTTCTTTGTAAATCCGTGAACTTTCAAATGCATCATTGCGAAGCTCCTCTAGCTCTTGGAGTTGTAATTTCCTTTGCTTTCCAGCCCCATCCATCTCCATGTTGCATTGTTTAATAGCCCAAAACGCCTTATGCTCAATTTCCACTGGGTAAGTGACAAGGTTTACCATACACAAGCCTAAAAGAGACATTCCAATAGGTGTTTTATATGCGGTTCTATACGCCCACAAAGCATCATTAAGTCGCATGCTCCAATCCTTCCTTGTTGGATTCACCGTCTTTTCTAGAATTGATTTCACCTCCCGGTTAGACACCTCGGCTTGTCCATTGGTTTGGGGATGATAAGGTGTTGCAATCTTATGCGACACATTGTACTTCCTTAACAAGCTTTGCAAGAACCTGTTTTTGAAGTGAGAACCCCCATCGCTTATTATCGCCCTTGGAATTCCAAACCTTGCAAAAATATTAGCTTGCACCTAAATCTGAAACAACTTTAGAATCATTAGTTGGGGTGGCTTTAGCTTCCACCCATTTCGAGACATAATCAACCGCAAGTAAGATATAAAAATTTCCATGGGAGTTGACAAAAGGCCCCATAAAATCAATACCCCATACATCAAAAACTTCAATAAATGAATAAAAGTTTGTGGCATTTGATTTCGGACACCTAGATTGCCGGTTCTTTGACACCTATCACAAGTTGTACAAAATATATGTGCATCCTTAAACAAAGTTGGCCAATAAAAACCACTTTCAAGTACCTTGTGCGCGGTTCTCTTACTCCCAAAATGTCCTCTGCAAGCATAAGAGTGACAAAAAGACAAGATAGAGTTAAATTCAGATTCGGGCACGCACCTTCGTATCACTTGGTCACTACCATGTTTCCATAAGTATGGATCATCCCATATGTATTGGTTCCCCAACCTTTTAAGTTTGTCCCTCTCAAAGACGAGACAAGTTCTCCGGGGATTTGTTTAGAAACTAAGTAATTCACAATATCGGCATACCATGGTTCTCCAAAGGCAATTGAGAAAAGTTGCTCATCCGGGAAACTTTCACGCAACGGGATAGTCTCCTTGTCCACAGCAAGTCGGCTCAAGTGATCCGCAACGGTGTTCTCAATTCCTTTCTTGTCTTTGATTTCAATATCAAACTCTTGCAAGAGTAAAATCCACCGTATGAGCCTCGGTTTCGCCTCTTTCTTTGTAAGCAAGTACTTAAGCGCTGCATGATCAGAAAAAACAACAACTTTTGTACCAATTAGATAAGAGCGAAACTTCTCTAAAGCAAAAACAATGGCTAATAACTCCTTTTCAGTGGTTGTGTAGTTTTGTTGAGCCTCATTCAACGTTCTAGAAGCATAATAGATAGCATGAGGAAGCCTCCCCACACGCTGCCCAAGCACCTCACCAACCGCATAATCACTAGCATCACACATGAGTTCAAACGGCTTACTCCAATCCGGTGGTTTAATGATAGGGGCTGAAATCAAAAGTTCTTTCAAACGATTGAATGCCGCCATACATTTCTCATCAAAGTTAAAAATCACATCTTTTTGCAATAAGTTACAAAGTGGTGATGCTATCTTGAAAATTCCTTGATGAATCTACGATAGAAACCTGCATGACCAAGAAAAGAACGTATCTCCCTCACCGTAGTGGAGGGGTTAGAGCACGAATAAGGTCTATCTTAGATTTATCAACTTCCAAGCCTTTAGAAGATATTATATGGCCTAAAACTATGCCATGAGTTACCATGAAATGGCACTTCTCCCAATTTAGCACAAGATTTGTTTCAACACATCGTTCAAGGATTAGAGACAAATTGTTCAAGCAAAGGTCAAAAGAATCACCAAAGACACTAAAGTCATCCATGAACACTTAAATTATGTTTTCAACATATTCGAAAAGATACTTACCATACACCTTTGAAAAGTAGCTGGAGCATTGCATAAGCCAAAAGGCATCCTTCTATAAGCAAAAGTACCGAAAGGACAAGTGAAAGTGGTTTTTCTTGGTCCTCAGGTGCTATCACAACTGATTATAACCTCGAATAGCCATCAAGAAAGCAATAGTAAGAGTGTCCAGCTAAACGCTCAAGCATTTGATCAATAAAAGGTAAAGGAAAGTGATCTTTTCTAGTGGTGGCATTCAATTTTCTATAATCAATACAAACCCTCCAACCGGTTTGCACACGAGTTGGGACAAGTTCATTCTTATCATTCTCCACCACCTGCCACACACCGATTTCTTTGGTACTACTTGTACCGGCTCACCCACTTGCTATCGGATATGGGGTAGATAACACCCACTTCCAAAAGCTTGAGTATCTCCTTTTTCACAACTTCCATCATGGGAGGATTCAAACGACGTTGTGCTTCCCTAGTAGGCTTTGCATCATCCTCCAAACGAATTTTGTGCATACAAACGCGGTGGCTTATACCCTTGATATCGGCAATTGTCCATCCTATGGCCGTCTTGTACTTCCTTAGCACCCTTAGAAGTTTTTGCTCCGTAAATCATTAAGCTCATTAGAAACAATCACAGTAACTCTTCATTATCACCCAAGTACAAGTACTTAAGGTGGTCGGGAAGAGGTTTCAATTCTAACTTTGGAGATTTAACAATTGAAGGTACAAGCTTTTCATCACTGCATGATAAAGAAATAAAAGAGATATTATGAGTTTTCGGGCATCCTTGTAGTGAATTAAGATCACCAAGAGCTTCCTTGACTTCATCACCACACTCTACACCATTATCTATGGATGTAGTTAACACGGTTTCCAAAGCATCATCACCGTTTAATTCAAATATTTGTTGTGCCAATGTATCCATCACATCAATGGAGAAACAAGAGTGGACATCGCTAGGATATCTCATCGTCTCGAAAATGTTGAAACGTATTGTTTCTCCATCAAACTCCATGGTTAGCGTTCCCTTATCCACATCAATTATGGTTTTCGCCGTTTTCATGAAGGTACGCCCAAGTAGCAATGGAAGAGACGAGTCCGGTGCACCTTCATCCATCTCTAACACACAAAAGTCCGCTGGAAATACAAGTTGATTAACCTGCACATCCTCAACAATACCCATTGGGTAGACATTAGAGCGATCGGCTAATTGCAATACAATTTCAGCCTTTTTAAGAGGACCAAGATCAAGTGAATTATACATTGACGCAGGCATAACATTAACGGATGCACCTAAATCCAACATAGCTTTGTTAAATGTTTTGTTACCAATTGTGACGGAATGTCAAAACTACCTGGGATCCTTGCACTTTAGTGGGAGTTTGTGTTGTAAGATTGCCGAGGCATTCTCCCCACACTAAGCACTTCATTACCTTTGAGCCTTTGTTTGTTGGTACACAAGTCCTTTAACACCTTTGCATACTTTGGTACTTGCTTGATAGCATCAATGAGCGGTATGTTCACATGGATCTTTTTAAGAACGCCTAAAATCTCCTTTTCTAGTTCCGCCTTCTTAGAACTTGCAAATCTGCGAGGAAAAGGTAAAGGAGGAACATAAGTAGAAACCGGAGTTTTAGAGTTAGGAATAGGTACCTCGAAGTTTGGGGAGACTCCTCATTATTCTCCTCCAAAACAGTTCCTTTGGTGTCTCCACCTTGCCCGAATCAAGAACTCGGTTGCACAAGTTGTGTACCACTCCTCAACGTAATAGCATTGACACCCTCTTTTGGGTTAATAGGTTGAGAAGGGAGTTTCCCACTATTTTGCGCCTTCAATTGGTTCAACTCAATAGCCATGGAACCCATTTGTGTTTGCAACTCCTTGATAGCACTCTTAGTCTCTTGTTGACTCTCTTTGAACATGGTAGAAATATCTTGCATAAAAGTTTGAAGCTTTGCATCAATATCCGAACCTTGATTTTGCATCGATTGTTGTGCTTGAGGTTGCTGAAATTGTTGCCTCGGCTGGAATTGTTGTTGTTGAGGTTGAAATCCACTTGAAGAGTTGAAGGTAGGTTGTTGAACCGCTCCTTGTTTGTTGGCATAGCTAAAATTTGGGTGATCTCTCCATCCCGGATTGTAAGTGTTGGAGTAGGGATCATACCGTCTTTGTTGATTTGGAAAGATCGCATTAGCTTGCTCGTCCTCATAAGAGTGAGAGGAACTTGGTATCACCGCGGCTGCAACTTGTTGCATCATTGCCGACATGTTACCCAATTGTTGACGAAGATCCTCCACCTCGCTCACTTCATTCACCCTTCTAAGAATCACATCCGAACCACGACTCAGAAATTGTTGTGAGTTCGCTGCCATGTTTTCAATCAATTCTCTAGCTTGTGCCACCGTTTTGCTAACTAGTACACCACCACCCGCAGCGTCAATAAGATTCCTATCACTTGATTGGAGTCCTTCATAGAAGTATTGATGATCATAGCGTCACTAAATTGGTGGTGAGGGCAGCTTGCAACCAATCTCTTGTACCTTTCCCAACATTCATATAAGGATTCTCCCACGTTTTGCTTCATCCCACAAATTTCTTTGCGAATTTGAGTAGCCTTGGATGCAGAAAATATCTCTCCAAAAGAGTTTCTTCAACCCATTCCATGTTGTGACACTTCCAGGAGGTAAATAGTATAACCAATCCTTAGCACTATCCATTAAAGAGAAACGGAAAACCTTCAACATTGCACCATCCGCCTCAACATTTGCTGGAAGCATAGCCGTGACAATGGTGTGGAAGTCCAAAAGATGTTTGTTAGGATCTTCATTCACCATGCCATGGAATTTTGGTAATTCTCTAAGCAACCCCGGCTTTATCTCAAAAGTAGAGTTCGCTTGAATACACCCCTGTTGTGTATCAAGCCTATGAGAAGCCAAGTCCTTGAGTGAACGATTTGCATCACCCATTTCTTCTTCTTCCACGTGTGGTTCCTCTACGATTGGAACCTCTTTTCCTTCTTCTTGTTGTTGGAAAATCTCTTCTCCTACTTCCTCCTCGTGCTCGTCCGTTGTGTCTTGACTAGGTTGGAGTATTGCCGCGTCGAGTAGCTATCCCGCACCTTGGATAATTCCAATCCTTAGAAGCCGAGAGTATGCACTGCAAACAATTCTCCAAAACAAGTGAGAAACAAGACAAGAACCGAAAAGCAAAGATAAAAGCGTAAATTGTAAAAAGAAACTAAAAACTTAATAACAAGCCGTATGCCTCCCGGCAACGGCGCCAAAATTTGGTCAGTTGTCAATCCGTCAAATATAATTTCACTTTCTCAATCAACCAAATATAAATATAGTATGCGATAAGAAAGAGTTCGTATCCACAGAGGCGTTTGTTGTTATAAACTTTTAGTTTCTAAAGTAACCCACGGTATGTTTGTTGAATTTAAGCAAATAAAAGTAATTAAAAGCAAAATAAGTAATTGGAAAAATCAATAAGGAGAGAATATTGGTCAAGGGATAGTATCATTCACAAACATGTATTTTCATCAATGATTAGAATTGGTATTTAATCTCGTATTTATTAAAAGTCCTAGGATATCTTGATCGCAAGTATAACCCGTTAATTCCCACGTTTTCATCACAACCACATTAAAAGATGCATATGTGAATTCTTCGTCGAAAGCAACCTAAAGTGTAAAAGCACAATTAAGTTTAACTCCCTAAAAGCATTAAGATTTATGGAATAAGACTCATCAATGCAAATGAATGTGTAAAAGCACTAAACGTTTTAACAAAAGTTATGATTCACTTGTGACTAATAGGATATATCACTATAAGCACTAATCACAATTATGCTACTTAGAATCAGGATAAACAACGTTTCGTATTGAAAACCCTAATATAGCTCTAGAGATGAACACAAATCGGATTGATTCCGGACTCAACCTAACAAGTTTTCAAATCTTATAACACTATTAATTGTGAATCACAAACAATAATTACTGAGACAAAACTAATTCATTGAATCAAAAGCATGTTGAGAAATCAACTTTTATCCCATAACCAATAGGATGTTTAGCTACTCATAGCTATGGAGTTCATCATCATCAATATTCAATAATAAAACAAGGAGGAAGAAGAACAAAACCAAACCCTAGAAGCGTAAACAAAAGTGGCTCTCCAAAATTCCAAGGAAAAGATATATTTGTTGTAGAAGACCTTCCCTTTTATAGCTTTCTCCAACTTCTAAAATTAGGTCTAGTCTTCAAAGTCCATTAGGTGAGAATCCACCAAGCCCACAAGAGTGAGAAACCCGTGTAGAAAATACGCCCCAAAAACGGTCGCCGGAATTCTGGTATTGTGGCCGGAAATCTGCCGGAAAGTCGCCGGAAAACAGCTCCGGTGACCGGCAAAGTCCGCCCCGGTCACCGGTCAACGGGTCGGATCGGTCGGGTCAACGGGTCGGAACGGTCAGCTCTGAGTTGGATCGGGTCAAAGGAAGGATCATCGAAGTCGCCGAAGCCGTCATGACTCGAGATGTGAGTCACTGCCTCTCGGCCGATTGAACTGCATTGCTAGGCCTTGAGCCATTGCACAGGCTAAACTGTGATGCACAATGATCGTGATTCACCAGCTCAATTTCTTCTCAAACTTGCCTGGCCATATTCTCATGAGCTGCAGCATCTTTTGTAACCACTGCAACACCACAGCTCCTATCTAAATCCACCAGCCATAGCCGCACATCTCCTCAATCTTCGTATGTTCAATTCCTACCACCGCAAATTTGTTTTCATGTTGTACACAATCACTTCCATTAGCAAGACTAATACTCAGAACTTCACACCCACTGTTACCATTACTTCCATACCCATATTACCAATTTCTTCATCCGTAGCTCACCATCTCAGCTTTACTTCAATACAACCATTGCAAAAGACACCAAAGAACTCGCATTTCCGTATTTCTCAATTCCCTTGCAAGCAACCACCCGAGCATCATCACTGATTCATTATCACCCGTAATCGCCATTGACCCTTGCCTACACAATTCCATTTCATCAATTGGTTTCTCAAGTCCACTGCATCAGCACCTATAACTCTGAAGCACCAGCTACAATCGTCTCCACTTGAGCTTTCCATGCAATGCACAACTCATATAATCCATTCAATCATAACCTGCAACTTCCTTGCACACCCTTATCAAATCCTGTTTACAACAGCAATAAAAACACTCCATCCCTGGCTTCAAAAACCAACAGCAAACACCATTCACAATTGCATTTCAGGTTCAGAGCAATCCCAGTCACAGCTTCATCCTACGCCGCATCCATCCCTGGACTTGCTCCATCCACTTCTTGTGCACCACCAGTCCACCAGAAACATCCATTCTGTAGCTCATTACTCTGCAAGACCCTGTAAGCTTCTCAGCACAACATCAATTCATTAACCGACACCAAACTGCAGGATTGCCTCCACCTACAATTCACCAGCCAACACTTGCACTGCCTTCCCACCTGCTTAAACTCCAGCTGCTACTTGAGTACCAGCTTAGGCTTTGCTCAAGCTTAGCACCTGACACCACCAACACAACTCAAAGCAACAAACCTCGACCTGCACTGTTCTTCACAAGCACCAGTGTCAGACACAAACCCCATCTGAATCTCCTGAGAAACCACAAATTAATCTCATCTCTACCATTCCCACTCAGTGCTAGCCATCTCTGCAACAACATGCCAGCAACAAAACACATTCATTGCAGATGCAATCCATATCACCACTTCCCAGCTCACTATGTATTCACCTACAGACTTTCAATTCCTCAGCTCAGCTGCACTATCACAGCTTTACCCTCTCAGCGCCATCAGAACCCATGTATGGTTCAAATTCTCTGCCTTGTAAGCCATTCAAAGCAGCACTTCAACCCTGCAATGCCATCATTCCAGCATCATCTACAATCCTAGACATTTCAGGTCAAACCAGCTCTTGCCTGGATCTTCATACCAATTCCTCAAATCCCATGAACATCCACAGGAATCCTAATTCCATTCCCTTCAAATCTTCAACACAGAGTTACAATTTATTTTCCAATTCGAACTCTCAAAACCATTCACCAGTTCTTCTCTAGTTAATTCCTAGATCTGAGTTTAACCCAATCTTCATTTCTTCATCTCCAACTTCTGCATCTCCATCGTCTTACTCAAGATCTTTCAACAACGACAGACTCCTCCCTGAGTTCAATTTCTCTTCAATCTACTAACCCATCTCATCACAGAAGCTAACTCGACTACCCCTTCATTTCATCACCCTGAGTTCAATCTAAACAACAATCGCCACTCAAACTCCTTTCAATCGCTGCTCCACCTCACTCGACACTCAGCACAACCACGAATCATCAACACTTGCATCTGATTTCTCAAATCGACAACGCCACCAACAACAACTCTCAATCGACTCAAACCCTAATTTCAGAACCTAATTATCACACAACCATCTCAGTTGCTGCTACTCCCAAAATTTGGTCGGTTGTCAATCCGTCAAATATAATTTCACTTTCTCAATCAACTAAATATAAATATAGTATGCGATAAGAAAGAGTTCGTATCCACAGAGAGGCGTTTGTTGTTATAAACTTTTAGTTTCTAAAGTAACCCACGGTAACTACAAGAAAACTTGGCTTTAACGACTAGTTTCTTACCAACTGCAGTGAGTGGAACTCTTCAGCAACAATTGTTTGCAACGAAAAATAGCTCCGGCTGGAAGAAACCTCTAACCACCAGTTTTCCAAAGAACTACGGTTCGGAAGTCTTCTATGACAATAATTTAACAACCGAAATATGGTATTTGTTGTTATTAGCCTCCTGACACGAAGATTGGGTAACCAAAATGTACCTAGAAGGTATATATTTTTTGTAACTTGTCTTGCCCACCAAAACAATATGTTGGTAGACACCTACATCATCCATCAAATTGTTGGTGTTGGTAGTAGCTTTCGGCGACGAGAGTTTGGCAACCATAAAGGAAAATAGAAAGTAAACACTTCAACCCACTGTATGTAGCCGCAAATTTAATTTGTTAGTAGACTCTTATACCAACTCACCAGTTTATTGGTGTGGTTAGTAGCTTTCAGCCACCATGATATGACAACTACTAAGGTTGAAGGCTTATGAAGCATGCGAAGAGTTCATTCTTTTGTGCATGGGGTATACAACGTAGCTACGACAAATATGAGTCAATCCCACATGAAGTTAGATTGGTAAAACTAAATTCTTAAGTTCTATGGATACTAATTTTGAACGGACGAGGAGTCGAATGACCAAAAAATGGATGATTATACTAAATAAACAAGATTAAAACATATATAGAGAATCTAAGGTTTCAAAATCACCTCCTAAATGCATATAAATCCCTAGGTTGATCAACTAATTCTCTTTTTAATCAAGTAGTTGTAGAGATGTTAGCATCGACTTCTTCAGAGATGTGATACACTCACATGTACATATTGATGAACTAAAGCATAATATGTCTATTCCTAACTTTGCCTATATGTTTATAAGGCATAAGTATTGAACTAAATATATGAACATATATAGCTATGCTTCTAACAACCCTGGATGCTTGAACTAAATCAATTAACATACATGGATAAGTTTCTAGCTAGGCATAACTCAAAAAGTATTGAATTTCCAATTTCTACAATATATTCTACACGAATTTTTGTTCAAATTCTACAAGAAAATAGTTGTTCAAGAAGCTAAGGGTGTAAATTCATTAAATTGTTTTTTAAAAGGCCATGAACCTATCCCAAATAGTGTCACATGGTTGACCAAGTCATAAAATTGAATCGGTCGTTATAAACGCAGAGAACCGCCAGACACATTTTCTCTACATCAATTTCGTTTTCACCTTACTTCAGCTTCAATTGCATTGCATAAGCGCAACGACAAGCAAGTTTACATCCTAATTGGTTAGTTGGAAACGACAACACAATTTATTTGCATTTCGATTTTGATGTTCAGGTATGTTTATAGGGTGATGAATTTAGGATCATTGGATGAGGTTTACTAGGTGATCGAGTCTGCATCGATAACGGTTTTATCATGATTGCTCGGTCTAATTTCAACCGACTAGTTGACACTCCACTGCTTGGTAGGGACTCGACCTTACTTGGCCAAGATTTGCCACCAAGCCAGGTTAGTGGGTGCAAAACCGACAAACTGGAAAGTTTCCTGCGCCCATAGGAACCGGGCTAAAAAGAACCAAGCGTTCTTTTTAATGAAAAAAGAAGCACACATTCATTTAATCCGTGTGAGTCTCCAAATCTAAATCTACCCGTCTAAAAGCTTCCCTAATCCCCTTCTTATCCACTGTTCAACCTATTTTACAATCTAGATATATTTTTTTTTTCTTTTTCTCATTTTGAAGGAAAAAGATTTTTCTTCGCCTCCATTTCACCTTCCCCTTTCCCTTTCTCTTTCCTCTCTCTCTAAACGTCCCCTACCTCTTCACTCATCTTCAATCACAGATCTACTCTTTAGTTGACTCCCAACAACTTCTTATTGATGATAACAAATAATCAAACATACTGGATGCATCCAGATTTGATAACAGAGATTAAAAACTACTACCAAGATGAGTTTTCTTCCCTTTACCTTTTCTTTAGATTTTTTTGGATCGAGATCTGATTTGGTTTAAAGAAGTTTTTCTACTTCGATGTTTGTTTTATGTTTTTAATTTACTATTTGATGATTTTGTAGCTTTGGGTTCGGAAGATTGTGCTGGTTAAAATTCAGTTTTGTCTTAAAATAAAAATCAAATTCTCGTTGTTTTATATGATTTTTTTTTTTTTTTTTTTTGCTGATTTTGTTTTCAGATCAAGCTTCAGACTTTTGGTTAACAACATTCTGATGTATTTGAAAATAGGTTATAAAAGTTGTTGTTGCTTCCATTGAAATAGATGATGAACGGAGAGATTAAAGAAGAGATCTGAGTCCTGAAATGGATATGAAGGATGGGTTTCTGGTGGATTCGAGTTGTTTGAAGTTTTGACAGGGTTTTCAAGGCGTGAAATGAAAAAGAAGATGGTTTACTTCATGTGTGTAAGGTGATGAATGGTTTCGATTGATGTATTTTTCAGAGTTATGATGGGATTAGGAGTGATGGGTTATGCTTGTAATATTTGCAGGTAGTGAGAAAGAGAACAAGTACAACAAAGTTGCCGCCATTAACAACTTGGTAAATGCACATCAACTGTTCGATAAAAGGCCTAATTCTCTGCAGCTATTATCGATGGTTCTTGTGGCTGCTTATTAAGGGTTGAGAGAGAAGTTCACATCCAATTGCAAACAGAAGATCAGACACCAACAAATGGTAGTGAAATATACATTTGGTTATCACATTTTCAGTTCTACTTTGTACAAAAATTATGGTTGGAATTTGGGTTTTCTATATTGTTGTAGGAAATTGCAGTCATTCATCTGTTCTTGTTTATATTGCAGTCATTTATTCATTTTCGTTTCATTGCTTGGCCTGCTATATAATTAGTTTTGGTACTATCAAGTATATCCGCTCGAATTGGTACTTATTTTTTGCTAGTGCAGATCATTCTCAGTATTGCCAATACCAGTATATCATCCAACTCATCTAGGTGAGCTTAAACGGCTTCTAAGTATCATCTGCTTGAAATGCTTGTATATGAAGAAAGGGAAGGTATATCTTACCATGTAACCTTGCTTTGTTAGGTTCTGAAAATTCACTTTATCCTCTGTATTGAATGATATTTGAGAGCAGGAATAGGATAATTCTAGCTTTGATATGGTTGTTCTGTTATTTACTGTAGGTATAGTACTATACTTTTCTTTTGTATTTGAAGTTACTCTGTGTTAAATGAAGAGATTATGGGCAAAATAGGTTGTGAAGTGATTTTCTCTTCACAGTGAAGATTGGAGTGACCACCAATCAACACCCAAGTCCTAAGGTCTGCTTCTTGCAAGTGTTTTATTCATAATGAAATGAAAATTATGTTGCCTTACACTCTATGCAGCTAGAGTATATATTGTATTACTTAATCTTGTTTATTGAAGGTCTAAAGGTTAATTGATAACTAAAGGTTCATATATAGTTCCAAAATGTGAATTTTTATTCATATAAGAATGTTTAAGAACGTTTTATGGACTTCTCTATGTCTTGTTTGAATTTTAATTTGAGTTATGTGCTGCTGGATCCAATAAATTTCGTTTGTAACATCCATTCAGTTTATTAAACTCACATTTCTTGAGGAAGTTGTTAATGTGAGTAAGTAATACTTAACTGGATTCAAGGAGGGGCTGTTGTTGTGTCAATTTCTCTATCGAGGAGAAGTTAAGGACATCACTGCCTCAAACATAGGGGGCTTCAGGATTGTTTATGCTTTGCTCAAACTTAGTAATTACATTGAATATTAAAGGGCTGGAAAGGATTTTATCAATTATTACGTAGAAGCCTCCAGCCACAAAAGCAACCAATCATTACGTAGTTTTCGTTTTGTGCATGTAAACTATTATGGTTTTATCAATTATTAGAAATTAGTTGTTGTTTTGTATAAGTTCGTGTTATTATTTTTGATAAAAATTTCTACATTATATAAATAAAGAATTGCTGATACACAGTTAATTCCTTGGTTGCAGAATCTGTGTCCCTGCACTCTGTCCAATAACAGAGATTCTGGAAAAGGAGGAGGTTAGGTTCTTTGCCTTGCATAAGCGAAACTTTCAGTTGTCTTTTACAGACTATTCCGTGAACCCTCAGTTTCAAAGGTGCGAATAATTGCAACGTTTCTCATCATGGAATTGGTCAACATAGGATTATGTCCATAGGGGATGCATGTCACTTAATAGAAGAAAATTATGACAACTTTTATCATTTGTTTATTATGGTTAGAACTTAAACGACATTATATTTTTCTTCCAGTGCCTTACTGTTAGCTTGTCGAACCACTGAGGAGAGAAGGCCGCAGCATTTGCATCTGGAAATTCCCCTTCCACACTGAGTGTGAGTTCCGATATTTGGCCATAAACATGGAAAACTTCTCATGAGAAGGTATCTGAGAAATGTATTGCTCTTGACCAGGAGTTCATTTTTTTTTTTTTAGTTTATATGCATTTTGTACTTGTGGTCTCAAATTTTGTTATTACGAACTAGGCGGGTGCAGTGCATCATCAGAATTTTTTCAAACATGAATGGGATGCTGTAGTGGAACGAACTTAATGGTGAAGGTGGAGGTATCTGAGAAATGTATTGCTCTTGACCAGGAGTTCATTTTTTTTTAGTTTATATGCATTTTGTACTTGTGGTCTCAAATTTTGTTATTACGAACTAGGCGGGTGCAGTGCATCATCAGAATTTTTTCAAACATGAATGGGATGCTGCAGTGGAACGAACTTAATGGTGAAGGTGGTTGCAGAAGGACAAAGCCTCTTGGATACAATGCATGAAGTGTGAAAAGAGTCGTTTGTTGATTTGGAGATCTCTCGATTGTCGTGTGCATTTGTGGACTCATGCACAGCTTTTGAGCATACATACCAAAGGAACATATGGACTATGAATGGTCGGAGCGTAGTGAGTATAAACCCAGATCCTGGATTTCATCTTGCCTAGGCCCCCTGTGTCCTTATGTCTTAGTATTTTGGCAGTTTTTATTTTTGATGTATAATGATTATGGATGTTAGCAGTAAATATGTTTCAAGTTTTTTGCTGTCTTTTGCTGTCTTATTAGTTAACCAGAAGAGGTGGATGGATTTTTTAGTTGACTCTGTTGTATTATTTTCAGAATAAAATCCATATTCTTCTTTGCATTATACTCTTGTCAATCAGTCTCTAGCAGCTCAAATTCGTTGTTATCGAGAGGGCCTTCACCAAGTGATGAATAGGACCTTATGTTGGTTGAATTCTTTACCAACGCCTTAACCAGACCAATTATTTTGTGGCTAAACCTCTATGAACTTAACTTGTGTGGATAAAACTCGTGACCTTCAAAATTTTGGATGGTTAAAATCCTTAGCCAACCACATCAAACACCTTTACCAACTCGAAATTCAAAAGAAGTTCAAACCTTTAGCAACTGGGACATGTTCTTTTTGCCACCTCTACCAACGATGTATTAGTCTTCAAGAACAAATATTTTTGCGGGTGAAATATTACGGCCACAAATACTCTATGCTTCTACCAACGATAGAGTAGTTATTGAGATATCTTCCGACAAAAAATTTAAGCTGTCCATTTTAGTTGAAAGATATCTCTTCCAGCAGCACAGTTGGTCCAAGTCTTTAGCAAAGCAGCCTTTAGTCACCGAGCGTATCTGTTGCCAAATTGGTTGCTACAGAGCTCTAATCGCTAAAAACAGCCTTGTACCCACTGAATCAGAGTAGTCGCTAAATCCCAGTTTTCTTGTAGTATATGTTTGTTGAATTTAAGCAAATAAAAGTAATTAAAAGCAAAATAAGTAATTGGAAAAATCAATAAGGAGAGAATATTGGTCAAGGGATAGTATCATTCACAAACATGTATTTTCATCAATGATTAGAATTGGTATTTAATCTCGTATTTATTAAAAGTCCTAGGATATCTTGATCATAAAGTATAACCCGCTAATTCCCTGTTTTCATCACAACCACATTAAAAGATGCATATGTGAATTCTTCGTCGAAAGCAACCTAAAGTGTAAAAGCACAATTAAGTTTAACTCCTAAAAGCATTAAGATTTATGGAATAAGACTCATCAATGCAAACGAATGTGTAAAAGCACTAAACGTTTTAACAACAGTTATGATTCACTTGTGACTAATAGGATATATCACTATAAGCACTAATCACAATTATGCTACTTAGAATCAGGGATAAACAACGTTTTCGTATTGAAAACCCTAATATAGCTCTAGAGATGAACACAAATCGGATTGATTCCGGACTCAACCTAACAAGTTTTCAAATCTTATAACACTATTAATTGTGAATCACAAACAATAATTACTGAGACAAAACTAATTCATTGAATCAAAAGCATGTTGAGAAATCAACTTTTATCCCATAACCAATAGGATGTTTAGCTACTCATAGCTATGGAGTTCATCATCATCAATATTCAATAATAAAACGAGGAAGAAGAACAAAACCAAACCCTAGAAGTGTAAACAAAAGTGGCTCTCCAAAATTCCAAGGAAAAGATATATTTGTTGTAGAAGACCTTCCCTTTTATAGCTTTCTCCAACTTCTAAAATTAGGTCTAGTCTTCAAAGTCCATTAGGTGAGAATCCACCAAGCCCACAAGAGTGAGAAACCCGTGTAGAAAATACGCCCAAAACGGTCGTCGAATTCTCAGTATTGTGGCCGGAATCTGCTTAGGAGAAAGTCGCCGGAAAACAGCCCGTGACTGGCAAAGTCCGCCCGGTCACCGTCAACGGGTCGGATCGGCCGGGTCAACGGGTCGGAACGGCCACCGGAGTTGGATCGGGTCAAAGGAAGGATCACCGAGTCGCCGAGTCGTCATGACTCGGGATGTGAGTCACTGTCTCGACGGCGATTGAATCGCATTGCCAGGCCTTGAGCCATTGCACGCGAGCAACCGTGATGCACAATGATCGTGATTCACCAGCTCAATTCCTTCTCAAACTTGCCTGGCCATATTCTCATGAGCTGCAGCTTCTTTTGTAACCACTGCAACACCACAGCTCCTATCTAAATCCACCAGCCATAGCCGCACATCTCCTCAATCTTCTGTATGTTCAATTCCTACCACTGCAAATTTGTTTTCATGTTGTACACAATCACTTCCATTAGCAAAGACCAATACAGTAACTTCACAACCACCGTTACCATTACTTCCATACCCATATTACCAATTTCTTCATCTGTAGCTCACCATCTCAGCTTTTACTTTAATACAACCATTGCAAAGACACCAAAGAACTCGCATTTCCTGTACTTCTCAATTCCCTTGCAAGCAACCACCTGAGCATCATCACAGATTCATTATCACCTGCAACTGGCCATTGACCCCTTCAACTACACAATTCCATTTCATCAATTGGTTTCTCAAGTCCACTGCATCAGCACCTATAACTCTGAAGCACCAGCTACAATCGTCTCCACTTGAGCTTTCCATGCAATGCACAACTCATATAATCCCTTGCACACCCTTATCAAATCCTGTTTACAACAGCAATAAAAACACTCCATCCCTGGCTTCAAAAACCAACAAAGAAACACCATTCACAATTGCATTTTGTTGAGCAATCCCAGCCACCTTTTCATCCTACGCCGCATCCATCCCTGGACTTGCTCCATCCACTTCTTGTGCACCACCAGTCCACCAGAAACATCCATTCTGTAGCTCATTACTCTGCAAGACCCTGTAAGCTTCTCAGCACAACATCAATTCATTAACCGACACCAAACTGCAGGATTGCCTCCACCTACACCACCGGCCCAACACTTGCACCGCCTTCCCACTGCTAAACTCCACCGTTACTTGAGTACCAGCTTAGGCTTTGCTCAAGCTTAGCACCTGACACCACCAACACAACTCAAAGCAACAAACCTCGACCTGCACTGTTCTTCACAAGCAGCAGTGTCAGACACAAACCCCATCTGAATCTCCTGAGAAACCACAAATTAATCTCATCTCTAACATTCCCACTCAGTGCTAGCCATCTCTGCAACAACATGCCAGCAACAAAACACATTCATTGCAGATGCAATCCATATCACCACTTCCCAGCTCACTATGTATTCACCTACAGACTTTCAATTCCTCATCATCTGCACTATCACAGCTTTACCCTCTCGCCATCGAACCCATGTATGGTTCAAATTCTCTCGCCTTGTAAGCCATTCAAAGCAAAGCACTTCAACCCCGCAATGCCATCATTCCAAAGATCATCTACAATCCTAGACATTTCAGGTCAAAACCAGGCTTCCTTGCCCGGATCTTCATACCAATTCCTCAAATCCCATGAACATCCATGTGAATCCTAATTCCATTCCCTTCAAATCTTCAACACAGAGTTACAATTTATTTTCCAATTCAACTCAAAACCATTCACCAGTTCTTCTCTAGTTAATTCCTAGATCTGAGTTTAACCTAACCTTCATTTCTTCATCTCCAACTTCGATCTCCATCGCCTTACTCAAGATCTTTCAACAACGGCGTACTCCTCCCCGAGTTCAATTTTCTTCAACCTACTAACCCATCTCATCACGAAGCTAACTCGACTACCCCTTCATTTCATCACCCCGAGTTCAATCTAAACAACAATCGCCACTCAAACTCCTTTCAACCGCCGCCCACCTCACTCGACACTCAAAGACAACCACGAATCATCAACACTTGCATCTCGATTTCTCAAATCGACAACGCCACCAACAACAACTCTCAATCGACTCAAACCCTAATTTCAGAACCTAATTATCACACAACCATCTCAGTTGCTGCTACTCCCAAAATTTGGTCGGTTGTCAATCCGTCAAATATAATTTCACTTTCAATCAACTAAATATAAATATAGTATGCGATAAGAAAGAGTTCGTATCCACAGAGAGGCGTTTGTTGTTATAAACTTTAGTTTCTAAAGTAACCCACGGTATGTTTGTTGAATTTAAGCAAATAAAAGTAATTAAAAGCAAAATAAGTAATTGGAAAATCAATAAGGAGAGAATATTGGTCAAGGGATAGTATCATTCACAAACATGTATTTTCATCAATGATTAGAATTGGTATTTAATCTCGTATTTATTAAAGTCCTAGGATATCTTGATCGCAAGTATAACCCGTTAATTCCCCGTTTTTCATCACAACCACATTAAAAGATGCATATGTGAATTCTTCGTCGAAAGCAACCTAAAGTGTAAAAGCACAATTAAGTTTAACTCCCTAAAAGCATTAAGATTTATGGAATAAGACTCATCAATGCAAACGAATGTGTAAAAGCACTAAATGTTTTAACAAAAGTTATGATTCACTTGTGACTAATAGGATATATCACTATAAGCACTAATCACAATTATGCTACTTAGAATCAGGGATAAACAACGTTTTCGTATTGAAAACCCTAATATAGCTCTAGAGATGAACACAAATCGGATTGATTCCGGACTCAACCTAACAAGTTTTCAAATCTTATAACACTATTAATTGTGAATCACAAACAATAATTACCGAGACAAAACTAATTCATTGAATCAAAAGCATGTTGAGAAATCAACTTTATCCCATAACCAATAGGATGTTTAGCTACCATAGCTATGGAGTTCATCATCATCAATATTCAATAATAAAACAAGGAGGAAGTTAAGAACAAAAACCAAACCCCTAGAAGTTTAAAACAAAAGTGGCTCTCCAAAATTCCAAGGAAAAGATATATTTGTTGTAGAAGACCTTCCCCTTTATAGCTTTCTCCAACTTCTAAAATTAGGTCTAGTCTTCAAAGTCCATTAGGTGAGAATCCACCAAGCCCACAAGAGTGAGAAACCCGTGTGGTAAAATACGCCCCAAAACGGGCCGGAATTCTGGTATTGTGGCCGGAATCCACTCAAAGTCGCCGGAAACAGCTCCCGTGGATCGGCAAAGTCCGCCTTGGCCACTGGTCAACGGGTCGGATCGGTCGGGTCACGGGCCTGGAACGGCAGCCCCGAGTTGGACGGTCAAAGGAAGGATCATCGAGCCGCCGAGCCGCCATGACTCGAGAGTCACTGCTCTCGGCCGATTGAACCGCATTGCCGTGCCTTGAGCCATTGCACAAAGCAAACCGTGATGCACAATGATCGTGCTTCACCAGTCCAATTCTTTCTCAAACTTGCCTGGCCATATTCCATGAGCTGCAGCTTCTTTTGTAACCACTGCAACACCACAGCTCCTATCTAAATCCACCAGCCATAGCCGCACATCTCCTCAATCTTCTGTATGTTCAATTCCTACCACTGCAAATTTGTTTTCATGTTGTACACAATCACTTCCATTAGCAGCACCAATACCTGTAACTTCACAGCCACTGTTACCATTACTTCCATACCCATATTACCAATTTCTTCATCTGTAGCTCACCATCTCAGCTTTTACTTCAATACAACCATTGCAGCACACCAGCAACTCGCATTTCCTGTACTTCTCAATTCCCTTGCAAGCAACCACCTGAGCATCATCACAGATTCATTATCACCGAATCGCATTGACCCTTTCGCCTACACAATTCCATTTCATCAATCGTTTCTCAAGTCCACTGCATCAAGACCTATAACTTTGAAGCACCAAATACAATCGCCTCCACTTGAGTTTCCATGCAATGCATAACTCATATAATCCATTCAATCATAACCTCGCAACTTCCTTGACACACCCTTATCAAATCCGTTTTACAATAAAGAATAAAAACACTCCATCCCCCGGCTTCAAAAACCAACAAAGAAACACCATTCACAATTGCATTTCAGGTTCAGAGCAATCCCAGTCACAGCTTCATCCTACGCCGCATCCATCCCCGGGACTTGCTCCATCCACTTCGTGCACCACCACCCACCGTAAACATCCATTCTCACAGAGCTCATTACCGCAAGACCCCGTAAGCTTCTCAAAGACAACATCAATTCATTAACCGACACCAAACTGCAGTGATTGCCTCCACCTACAATTCACCAGCCAACACTTGCACTGCCTTCCCACTCGTTAAACTCCAACTAAGCACTTGAGTACCTCGCCTTAGGCTTTGCTCAAGCTTAGCACCTGACACCACCAACACAACTCAAAGCAACAAACCTCGACCTGCACTGTTCTTCACAAGCACCAGTGTCAGACACAAACCCCATCTGAATCTCCTGAAAACCACAAATTAATCTCATCTCTACCATTCCCACTCGTGCTAGCCATCTCTCGCAACAACATGCCAAAGAACAAACACATTCATTCGATGCAATCCATATCACCACTTCCCCTACCACTATGTATTCACCTACAGACTTTCATTCTTCAGCTCAGCTGCACTATCACAGCTTTACCCTCTCGCCCATCGTGAACCCATGTATGGTTCAAATTCTCTCGCCTTGTAAGCCATTCAAAAGACTTCAACCCCGCAATGCCATCATTCCAAAGATCATCTACAATCCTAGACATTTCAGGTCAAACCAGCTCTTGCCTGGATCTTCATACCAATTCCTCAAATCCCATGAACATCCACAGGAATCTAATTCCATTCCCTTCAAATCTTCAACACAGAGTTACAATTTATTTTCCAATTCGAACTCTCAAAACCATTCACCGCTTCTTCTCTAGTTAATTCCTAGATCTGAGTTTAACCCAATCTTCATTTCTTCATCTCCAACTTCGCATCTCCATCGTCTTACTCAAGATCTTTCAACAACGACACTCCTCCCCCGAGTTCAATTTCTCTTCAATCTACTAACCCATCTCATCACATAAGCTAACTCGACTACCCCTTCATATCATCACCCTGAGTTCAATCTAAACAACAATCGCCACTCAAACTCCTTTCAATCGCCGCTCCACCTCACTCGACACTCAAAGACAACCACGAATCATCAACACTTGCATCCGATTTCTCAAATCGACAACGCCACCAACAACAACTCTCAATCGACTCAAACCCTAATTTCGTAACCTAATTATCACACAACCATCTCGCTTGTCGTTACTCCAATCTCCGTTCAACACTCGCTTCAATGCCGCACCACCATTTACTCAAAAAGTAGCGATTTCACCATTGACACAATCTCATCTCATACAAATGGCTTAAAATCGATTGAGTAGAAATGAAGAAGAATAGGTCCTGTTTCGACCTAATATAGGACTAATGTCCCACTTGACAGGATTTAAACACCTTGACTGATGGATATGGGCCACCAAGAAATCTCTTTGCCTTGCCGCCTCCTGGGAACCGACAAGCTTAATTGCCGACTTTGCTTGTAACCTTCATACGGAACCGAATGGCCTCTTCTTTCGCCCGATGGCTTCGCCTTTTGCTCTTTTCCGCTTAAATGAGTGATTTCTTCTCCTTTTGTTCTCGGTGACTCCATTGCACCTATAAAACTCAAAAAGAAAACATAAAATACATAATTCACACGAAAATAAGAAAGAAAGCATAAACTCTATATAGTAAATACTGTGTATTCTACACCTATCACCTATCACACGTCTTAAGTTTTCTGTTTC
>JAJJWW010016635.1:0-50064 GCA_023531295.1 Papaver armeniacum
GTATGCGTTCTCGGCTTGGTGAGAGGGGTGGGGCGTTCCCTCGCGGAGTGTGGTTGCAGAGGCGCCTCGGCTCGACGATCCTCTCGACCCCGCTCTGTTGCGGAGTTGGTAATTTTCGTATTCTAACGCTAGGTTTCTCCTTTGCGCCTTCCCCATTAGGTCTTCTTGTCTTCTTTGGCTTGCCGGTATAGCGAGTAACATCGGGTCGTGCTCTCATGACTAGAGTGGCCATTCACTTGGTGTCCCGTTGTGTTGGGGGTGCGGTTGGGGGTCTCGTAAGCGAGAACGACAGGGGAGACGATCGGAGCTCTTTCGGGTGATCGACCGCCACCGGGGGAACAATCGGAGGCTGGGGTGGTTAGCCGATCTTCAGAATGGGGCGATCGGAGCTGCGGGGTGGTCGACCGCACTCGGGGATGTCCCGATTGTGGTCCCCCTTGCCAAGTGTACTCGCCTAAGCCTCTCGGCCTTCTCGTTCTAGGTCTCGCCGGTACTCTATCGGTTGTCTTTCTCTCCTTCGTTCCTCGCAAACCGTCTCGCACTTCCTCCTCCTCCTCGTATCCGATGCGGTTCTTCCATCTTCCATGTTGCCCTCATTCCTGGCCCCATCTCGCTCGGGTTAATCCTCAACATCCCGGTGGGAAATCGTCATCTCGGCCCAAATCGACCACCTCGTCGCCCCCGTAGTCATGCCTTTGATCAATGCCCGAGTCTCGCCCCGGTAGTCCCGGTCGATGATCTTCGTGCCGAGAATCCGTGAGTCCTTCTTGCACACTAGATCCCGCCCGTGACCCGGTTCCTCGAGGATCCCGCTCGTCCCGGGAGGTACTCGCGTCGTGCTTCGATGCTCCGTCCTCGTTCCTCGGCCGCCTACCCGTTTGTACCTCATTGACAAGGACCAAACACTTACTTGAACTTCTTTCGAAAAGGTTAAGGATGAAGTCTGTGATTCAGCAGCCAAGGTGGGACAAGTTTTTATAGTACACTTCCATTTACGCTAGCGTGTTGGTCTCAGCAGTCAAGTTGTTTTGGCCATAAAGGACAATTTTCAAAAATCTGTCCCGACACATCGCTTTCGGTACTTTCCCTATGCATTAATCATTATTTGTCCCAACATTCCCTGCACCAGAAGTCATTGACCACCCGTACATTAAATCGGAAGATCTCTTTCTTGGCGACGATGGATAGTAACGACGACCCTCAACAACCGCTGTGCTGATGGTCTTCCCACAGAAGTGAACCATGGGTTATTTACAGTTTTCTACTGATGCTGTGGGGCTTCCAATGTAGGATCAAAATGATATTCGGCTAACGAACCGCTCACTATAATCCTTCCAGCCATGGTTTCCGAAGACCGGACTCAACGATTCTCGAGCTAGTCTTGCTTCTACCATTATTGTACTTTGCTTAACTTGTTAAAAAGAAGGGTTTAGACTAGCGGCGAGTAAATGAAGGCAAATGTAACGATATCTATCCTTAAATCATGGAGGTGATCTCTAGATGCTAAATCTAGCGACCTATGCGCTGCGATCGTTAGAATCTTTCACTTAGCGTCAGCTATCCTTAATAGATGTTGATAGGAGCTGTTGAATCTCTCTTTTAACAAGGTCTGAAACGATAAATCCCGGCGAGATGGGGTTTCCTTCTAGCTTCTACCAACATCGAAAGATGTTATTTTGGGAGCTCGCGGATCTTCCAACAACTCGCTGGGGTATCTTAAGCAAACAACTTATCTTATCAAACAGATCTTGACGACTTTGTTTAAACAAAAGACATGTCTTACGAGGGAAGCAAAGACAATAAACATGAACACAAAGCGGACTCACAGCAAACTCGATAAGGTTTTGCTAAGAAAGGAACGATAAAGAGCAAGAATCAAACTCCAGCAAGGTTTTGTTAGGAAAACAAAGATAAAGAGCAAGAATCAAACTCCGCAAGGTTTTGTTAGGAAAACAAAGGTAAGGAACCAAAAGAGTTTCTCTTAGCGTCAACTAGCACACAAAGTGGCTTAGGATCTTGGATTTTCCTTTTGTAACGATCTCAAGGTATCCGAAGATGTTATACTGTCCCCTTAGTGGCGCTACTTAATGTAGATGTAGAAAATCCTACCACTACATCCAAAGGATCTCAAACCATGCATCAAGAAATCAAACAAAAGAAGAGATGTAGAAGAACACAAGAGATACGTGGTTGGCATGATTACCTACGTCCACGGGATGAAAGGATGGTCTTATTACTAGTTTCCCGATTACAAGTTGTATGATTTCTCTCTATACTCTTGGTGTACTCTCTTCCCTCACTTCTCACTTACCTCTCTAGCCCTATACATGATTCATATTTATAGCCATGAAATGGTGATACAAACGACATTAAAGGTGTTGGGTCTAATACATCTTCCTTGATGCTCTCTTGGTGTCTACCCGATGCTTCATCCGATCTTCCCTTTCTCGCCCGAGTTGAAGCATCGGCCGAGTGGTAGCTTCATCCGATGTTGCTCGTTAGGTGATGTCGATCGATGTCCCTTTTAGGTTCCGCCGAGTTTTACTTTGACCGAGTCTTCCTTATCTCTTCACCTACTTTGTCGAGCATTAAATGTCTTCGAACTCAGGATCGTCACATCGAACTTTTTTCTCCCTTTTGCCTCGATCACTGACCTGTCTTCATTCCTCTTTTCTTGTGCCCGTGATCCGGGGGTGATTCGGTGCTTTGAGCCGCTTTCTCGGTGCGCCCTCGACTGGGATGGCTCCACCTGTCCCTGTGGATTATTCACACCTACAGAGTCATTTGACCGCACCTTTACTCCGCGTCACCTGATTTATTGTCCACGTGTTAGACCCAACGAGGCTACACATGAGGGGGCATGTTGAGACTAATAGTACCACATTGTTTGGGCAATCTAAGATCCTGCGGTTTATAATCTCTTAGGCCCCTCCACTCATTGCCAATTGGTTTTGAGTTGGATGCTCATATTCTAACAATATTAGAATATAACACGAGATACTACAAGTCAAGGTGACTATGAAGAGAATTCACCGAGTTATCCATGCAGTGTACGTGAAGACAAGATATTAGAAGATTGTCAAAGATTTGGAAAGATCGATTATTCCTTGTAATTTTTATGGTTTCTAAATATATTCCCCTAGTCAAGATTTTACATTATCTTCCTAGGTTTAGTTCTCTCTATAAATTAGAGATAAAATGTAATTGTATACTCATCTCAGAATTCCGATGATCAATATCATTCATCCTTATGAGTTTCTCCGTGGACGTAGGTCGAGATGACCCGAACCACGTAATATCGTTTGTATATCTTTTTTATTTCATTTTAGTATGTAGATTGTTTATCTGATTTATTTATTTATCATTGATTAATCTTTACAGTATTTGTTAAATCAATGATATCCATGTTAGTTTTGATCTACATATCAAAATCTAACAGAAACAAAGCTGAACTACAAAAGAAAACCATCCAAGTCTGGTTCCTTTGGGCTAAAAAAAAATCAAACCAAAAACTAGGAAAACGATAGTTTAAAAGAGATCACAATACTTATGGTTTCTTTTAGTTGATTTTGTCCTACATTTCGACTTGACTAATGGTGGTTGTCAGTTTAGAGCGATCGTCAAGGAAATCCAAACGATTAAGTCAAGCCTCGTAGAAGGACAATATTTCAGTCAGTCATAATTGAGGGACCAGTCAAATGGGTTATTATATTTCACAGAAAATCGGTCTCAAATGACTATGTAGTCCCTTCAATGGTTAACCTAACCAAACTTGGCATGGGTAAGCTATACCCGTTCATCAAAACCCATATCCAACTTCCCTCATTTTCTTTTGTTCTTCACTGGAAAACTAGAAGAAACGAGAACTTATGGATGGGAAATCGGGATGCATGTGAGCTAATTTAATTCTCTATTGCTATTGTGTGATTATACATTTTTTGCTTTTAGTTAATTGTTGTTTTAAGTGTTGATTTGTATCTTATATTTTAGAATTTTGGTTGTAATTTTGTTAATCGATAAATTGAACTCGATTTTGAGTTGCAGAAACTTTTTACAATGGATACAAGGAGGCAAGGATTGAGTGCTTTATCTGATGTTGGTGGTACACTTACATCTCCAAGAAAGGTATATATATTTATATGAATTTAGAACTTCTAGCATAATCTCGTTCTCTCCTTTTTATCTTTTTGGATCTGCATGCCGTGCTTCTTGGTATCACGTTTGCTTTGATATAATTCACCATTTTGCAAATTTTTTCTACAAAATTATTCTTTAGGACATGAGAATTTTGAAGGAGTAGATTTATTTGCATTGTATGCTATATATGTCCCAAAATTATCTGCACCGAATACCTATTTTATGGGAAAAAGTCCATTACATGAACAGTTGAACCCAATCATTTTGTACTTGGGGAGATTTTATGTTGATTTTTGGCTGATGTGTGGATTCTGGTCGAATAATTTAATATTCTAAAACCATCTGCTTAATACTGGTAGTTTAGGATTGATTTCTGATGCCATCGGGATTGGCTTTTGGGTTGCTGGTGGTGTGATTACTCACTCTTTGAATATGTTAGGATGGCGTAATAATGGCGAAGCATCTTCTTCAACTCCTTTGGTTTCAGTATCTCCTACAGTTACAGAGGCATTAGATTTTATTGCAAATTTCGAGAGGGATTTTGGAAATATTCGACTCAATTTTGTTGCAGAAGAATTTATGGATGCGTTACAGAGATCTCATCATGAATATAAGTTGTTCAAGAGAGTGCACCTGTTCTTGTCACAGCCATGATTGATGCAGAAGAAAGGAGGAACAACATACGATCGGGGGGGAGCAAGATGCCGCTTATCGAACAACACTAGAGGCCGATCAGGTGATTACCCTAGTAATTAGTTTTACCCTGTTTATTTGAACTACTGGATTAAGTTCCTTCGTTGTTCAAATTATTTGAATATTGTTGTTTTTGTCTACGAGTTTAGTTTAGAGAACGCCAGAGGCAAGAAGAGCAAAGAGATTGGAAAATGAAGCTGCTGCAGTCGAGGATACTCAAGGAGGAAGAAGAGGCTCGAGAAAGAGCCGCCAGAAGCCGAGAAGGAAGCCGCACTTGCTAGAAGGCGTCAAGAGAAAGCTATGTCTCTTGGAACTGAGCCTGAAAAAGGGCCGACTGTTACACAGGTAACAACCCAAAACTTGAACATGTATTTGATTCATGAATCAGTTTTTATCAAGGAATTACTGGTAGATATGTGGTTTTTTCTGGCCGCCCACTAGACTGTATATTATACTTTTTTCTGGTTGAAGAGAACTTGCATAACAAATCATTTTCATCTATAACTCAAAATATATTGCTATTAAGGTGGTAGTCTTGACCCTAAGCCATGTGGACGGGTAAAAAATTCTTTACCCAAGATGCAATGCTTTGAAACCTAGTTGTGTTGTAATGATTCGAACCGTTGTTTAGGGTCTTCTTTCATTTGAGCTCTAGGAGTCCATGCCTTCATAGCAGTATCCTTTCATTTTGTTTGGTCGTTAAAATTGTTTACACTCGCGGACAGGGATATGGGCATCTCCTCATGTTCTGCAGGTGTTAGTTTTTGAAGTTAGTCATCTTTATAATGGAGTGTGTGTATGCTGTGTGTTGTATGTTTGACATTTTTTTTCCAAACAAATAAACTTGTATGCTTGCCAAAAACGTATTAAGTTGTATTTTGGAATATGGTTTGGCTCCTCAGAGGATGATTAAATCCACTGCGTACTTGCGCCGATACACTGCTCCGTGGCTTCTCTGATCTAGTTTGGCATAGCTTTACTGTCGTTTTCCACCCAGACATATGTTTTAATCTATTTGGACTCTTGTAGCTATGAGTTTTGGGTTTGTGTTCCCCATGATACTCTGAAACGATTATTTGGCCAATCATTTTCATAGTTGATTTGAAACGATTATTTGGCCAATCATTTTCATAGTTGATTTGGTGTCATTTTTGGTGTCAGAAGGACCTGAGGACATGGGTGGTAGTTAGCATTTACATCCCCCTGTTACTAGCACTAGTTATGACTTGATAAAATGATTCAGGGTTTTCCTCATATGTTAAACATATTTTGTGCCAAACTATTTACTGAATTTTTTTCGCTTCTCTTGGTATTTAAGTATTTTCATAAATTTGTGATCGTGGCTATATTCCATAAAATAATACCTCCTTTTTCTCTCGCTAAACCCTGGAATTGTGGATATAGCAGGAATCTAAATCTATTTCAAGTATCCATATTTGAGTAACTATATATGGTTTCTCTATCGTTTCATATTTGGGAATCTTTTGTTTCTCTTTTCTCCTTTTTTTAATTAGTGTTTAAACTTTGCTCGGAAATTGTAATTTTTTTTACTTTGGTTTCTGCTTTCCAAATTGCTGCAGCAGAGTCTTTCACTTGAAGACTACTACTAAGTGGTTGTAGACACACTTGAAGATTGTGATCCAAGACTATTGAAGCGTCAAAAGATATCAAGGTACCCATTTTAATATGTACGTCTGTCGGGATCAATTACTCATTATAATTTATACGCCCTACCAACCAAATGACCCAACTTATTTTATACGACCATCTAGTGACCTACCGAATTTATTTTAGAGGACTGTAATCGGAACCCATTGTTTCTCTTTGAAATTTATACTTCCATGGTAAAAAAAATATAAAGAACAAGTTCTAATACTTTGTATGCATCTTTTTTTCAGCGGTCATGGTCTCGGAAAGCATTAGCTTTTGATTGGTTTTGAAGTTAAACAAGTTTCCAGAGGTAGAGAGTACAAGAAGAAGCAGAAATGGCAATAATGGAGTGAGTGACTAAGACAAAACAAAACATAGGAGGAGGGAAAAATATATCTGTTAACAAGGCTAATTTAGGTTCAAAAATGTAACTTCTGTATATACTATTTTCGGGTTATAAAAACTACCCATATTACAAAGCAGTACAAACCAGATTTAAGTGTAACTATAGTTGGCTCCTATTAATTGTAGTTAAAGGGTAAATTTGGGATAAAAAAATGAAACTTAGAAAACATAGAAGGACAAACGATTTTGTCCTTCTACTTGGCAAAACTCGAACTTCGTCTGTCGGCCGGCCAAAGTTGAAATGTTTGGATTTCAATGAGGATGGCCCGTCAGTTTACTATTCAAAATTTCAAATCATTAAGTTTTATCGGAGAGTTGTTTTTGAGTTTTTCTATCAATCTCTTGTAAATTTTCTGCTCAAAATTTGTATAAATGCAATCGCGAACATATGCTTAAACAGGTTAAATTGGTTAAAAAGACCAAAATCAATAATTCCTGGATGAGAAGGGCATTTAGATTTTGCTACTGTTTAAATGGACAAAAATGTAAAAATAGTCAAGATGTAAACAGTTTCATCCTACCCATTTTCAAATACTTTTCTTATTTTTAATTTACATCAGGATGCATCCAGTTTCATCCTTACCATTTTTTAAGTTTAAGTCCGAATGAATCCAGTTTCATCCTTGCTAATTTTTTAGTGTCCATTTCACCCATACTAATTTTTACTCGTCCATTTAAATCATGTTTTAAAAATATTTGGACAAATGACCCATTTTCCGTTAAATCAATATCTAGCATGCTGATTATGTACTTCTACGTGTTTGAATCAGGACACCTTCAAATTCATCATCACGAGCCAAAAACCATTATCACTTCAGTGTTTAATTATAGGGTGATTCTAGACGGACCGAGCCACTAAACCACATGAAAACAACGTACTGAAGAGCTCTCACAGATTTTTATTGTGGGTCCCAGTGGACCCCGCCGGAGGACAGCAGGGGGTCCTTTATGGTGGGGGCCACTAAAAGTCTGTGAGGAGTGGTTTTGCACTAGTTTTTTTGGGCGGTTCAATTAGAATTTTTGTTAATTATATCCAAATACTGCAAATCAAGTACTTGAGAGCGGACATCACTAAATCTAATAGGCTTTTTAACAATGAAATATCATCCATTCGGCCATTTAAAATCCCACGGGCACGTGATACTGACTTACTGATAGTCCCACATTGATGACCACGTAGGAGGGAATGCCAAAATGAGATTTATAAATAATGATGGCAAATGCTCAGACAAACTCATGATCCTTCAGGCAGATAATGGGAAATGATGAGTGGTCAAAACTCGCAATTCTATGTGAGAGTTGGGTGTCCAGCCTAAGCCTGGTTACGACAATATGGGCACTCCCATTTGTTACCAATCTGATCCCTGCCCACCTTTTAAAACTTAAAAACAAAAAAAAAATTCGATTTACAGTTTTCTATTTGCATCAAGTTTTGTTGTCAGCAGAAGGTTGAAGGAGGCCAAAGTAAAAAAATCTGACTATCAATGGATCTTGAAACATCCTTTGAAAAAACAGCCAAATACTTAGGAATTAGCTAAACTGGTAAGTCTGCATTCTTCTTTGGGTATACCACCAACTCCGGGTGATGGGGAAGACTCACTACCTCAATCTGCTATAAGTGGCTCACAGATCAACAAAAATACACTACTGCAGTTTCTTACAAATTTATATGGGAAAAGCATGTTCAAGGTGCAATTCTTCATATGCTGTGCAGTACAAAATGTTATTCCCACTGTGAATAATCTCAATAAAAGAGGGTGTGGTCTGCCAAATACAGTGTGCTGCTTCTGCATCAACTACCAAGAACCAGTTGATCATCTTCTACTTCATTGTACTGCTGCCAGGCGTGCATGGGATTACTTCAAAAAACTGTTATCAGGTGGTGTGGAATTTCCCTCCCTTGCAAGAGCAAGTTCAGGACTGGAATGAGCCAAACTGTAAGAATTTGGGGTAATAAATTCCTGTTTTATTTCCGTTTTTCTTATAAATTCTTCCTATGGAGATTTGATTATAGAGGCTAAAAAAAAATGTTACGCATCTCTACATCGAATGCCTATGCTTTTTGTTGTACACACAAGCAGAATATATTCACATGGTCACTGAAAATCCATTGATGTGTAATCAAACATTGCAGTAAGATTTTGTTGTATGGCTAATTGGTACAAAAAAAAAAGTGTAATGGTCGAATCAATACCTATTACTGTAAGGTGTTCCATAAACAATGAGGTAAGGTACAGTTCTCACGACTGTGTCAATTGGTATTGCAAAATTAACCCCCGACGACTGTCCACTTCCTTTGCGAGTGAAAGTCGATGTATTCACTCCAATCACATGACCATATGAATTAATCAACGGACCGCCTGAGTTACCTGCATTGATGGCGGCATCCGTCTGTATAGCTCCACGAATCGAGCTACCATTCGGAGAAGGTATTTCCCTTGCCAATCCACTCACTACCCCGGTAGTTAGCGTATTTTCATATCCGTATGGGTTTCCAATGGCAAAGCAATTCTGTCCCACACGTAAGTCACCAGAGGTACCAATAAGAGCAGGTTTGAGATCGAAATCTCCTTCAATCTTTAATACCGCCAAATCGTACGTGGGATCAAAACCAACAAGTTTGCCTTCCTTGGAGAACTTCTGGCCATGTGCATCTTCAAGAAATACCTTGCAACGCTGAAGTCCAGTTGTATCAGTTGCCAACTTAGCTATGACATGATAATTGGTCACTATGTGTCCACTTTTATCCCATATGAAACCCGAACCAGTCCCTTGGACTTTTGCACTTTCCTCTTCTTCTTTCGTAAGAACTTGTTCATTTGTGCTTCTGCCCGACGAGGTTTTAACTAATTCAAGGTCCTTGATAAAAACCACTGAAGGTGAAGCTTCTTCGAATACCTGAACCACTCGTTCTTCTTGGCGCTGAGGTGCTTCTTCTAGTTCTCGAGCATTTGCTGACTGAAAAGGTGCCAAGTGTAGAAAAGAAGATAAGATTGTGGAAGTAGCTAATATGGCCGCATTCCGCCTGGTCAGGAACAATCTCTGTGGCTTGTTCACAGAAGAAGAGGAAGAAATGTTTGCTGAGATTATAATGGTGGATTTAGTGATGAACTGATGATGAATGGAACCCAACACCACCACCATCGATCTCTTTTGAGCAAACACCACCACCACTAGTCTTATTGAATGAAAAAAAAAAATCTTGGTATCTTGGCTTTGGCCTTTTCATATCTTATCTTGAAGCCACATGATTCAATTTGTGTGGCTAATTTTAAAGGAGGAATCAATAGTCAAAATTTATACGGTAGAGATTGTCTTAGATTACTCTCTTTATTTATTTCCAAATGTAATTCAAGAATCCTAATATAAATAGAATGCTGCCACCCACCTAAACTTATGAATCGTGCGCCTGTTGGCGTTTGACAACACAGAGGTCAGGGGTTATCACTTGCTATCCAAATCCCGTTGGTGAAGGAGAGTTGTATTGTCAGCTTGTCATCTCCAACAAAAAAAGGTTTTGGAGTCTGTCAGACAACCGCACGACCACCACAGCAGGCCAAGGCCAAGCTGAGAACGATCATCTACAGCCACAAGGCCTACATCAAAGGCCTGTAGCCATTAATCACGCTCTGATCATGCGGTCCTGGTTCATCAACCAGACTGTGGTTCCTGTCTCCTTAGAACTCAAGGATACAGAGGTACGAGACTATAGAACAGATCCTGTTCAAGTAAGGTCGTGTCCAGTTTCCCGATTCCACTCCCTATGTACTACATTCTATTTCGCAGTGCTGTCCGTGTGGGACTATGAAATGAGATTTATCTAGCTATTTTTGAATCCCCTTGGGAGAGTCAACTATAAATGTACACCTTTGGAAGGTTGGAGGTTCGGTACTTTCTGAATCCCCTTTGTGGAGAGTGAACTATAAATCTAGTCATTTCAGTTTTTGCACATCACATCCATCCAATTGAAGTCTAAGTTTGGAATTTGAATTACTGCACCCCCAGTACCTAGCCAGCTGAATCTGAAATGAAATGCAGCGACTGTAGTAACTCACTAGTGTGGAGGAACCCAAGTAAGTAACAACAACTAGTCCCATTCATTCTTGCATTATATTTCATTTCTTAACTCTTCTTCTTGTTGTTTGCAGTCTAAGTGTATTGCTTGCTATTTTTAGAGACAGAAGTATTGCTACACCAGTAAACAAATGGAAGCGAATACTTTTTGCTTACAATCCTTCTTCATCATGGGATATAATGTTGCCAAACTGAAAGATAAGTTTGATATATGCAATAAGATTTCAGTAATTGAAATATGAAGTTTGGGAGCCAAAAAAATGAGCTCATAATCGCGCAATTTCTTCAGAGGATCTGAAGTACAGCAGCTATAGGACATGTACAGTAGGAAGAGAATAGGAGGTGATGATGATCCTCCTCCAACTGAATCTGAAATGAAATGCAGTGAGTACAAATGGAAGAGGATGCTTTTTGCTTCAAGTTATGAAGTTGCTGGAGAGTAACTTGAATGCAGAAAGAATAAGAATGGACTTATGAAGTTTGGGAGCCAAAAAGGCTGGCAAAAATATGAGCTCATATTCGCGCAATTTCTTCAGAGAATCTGAAATTAATGGGAACCCTATCCACATGTGCGCTTGTTATATCATTGCTCGATTGTTAAATGAAAACTGACATTACTTAAAGAAATGTGATTCTCTTTCTATGAGCAATGTGGGACTACTGTATTTAAAATCACGACTTCAGTTTGCCAATTCCGGCCCATGAATCACATAATAGGGCTTGAATGGGAATTTCACCATGGCTTTCGCAAATTCCTTGGTCTTTGGCATGAGTAGTTGAGCTTCTGTTGCATTGGAGATGAGTCCATCTCTTCTTCCTTTCTCAACCTCCCAGTGCGGACCTTCCCACTGTGCACAACAAAGAAATTCACAGTCAAATCCTTTAACATCTTTGCCTTAAACTAATGTTGGGCAAGTTGCAATATAAAACTGAATCAACGTTTTTTATTAGCATTATAAGATGCAGATAGCTTACCCAGTGTACGACATCGCGTGCCAAGATAGCAAGGATTTCCGAGCATGAGACTGCCCCAGGACATTCTTTTTCTAACGCTGCCTTAGCAATTGTCAACAATGTCAAACGCATCTCCAGCTAAAGAAAGGTTGATAGATGCGTTTCTCTCAGAATTATTGTCATCCGTTGGTAAGATCAAAACAGAACCATCACAATCCTACAAAAAAAAAAGTACCGATTTGTAAGTTTCACTTTTACAACTTAGAATAAGTTGAAAAGAAGCCATTGTTCATTCAACTCGGTTATTCAGTTCAAATGAGATATTTATTTGTAATTTCATCTGGTTGGCTTAAATTACCTTGTTTATCGGGTTGTTGCGCAGGTGCTTGTAGTTCATCTGGCTGGTTTAGACAACTTTGTTGGGGAATATCCGCCAAAAAGGGTAACAACACGGGTGTACCATACCATTGGGCATAGACGGCAACAAATTCAACAACTTGCCAAAAAAACAATGGTTATGAAGTTCGGGAGCCAAAAAGGCTGGCGATACAAAAAAAAAAAAAAAAAAAAAAAAGTAACTAGGGCATATGCCCCCAGTGCAGGAAAGCAAAAATTGAGCTCATTATCACGCATTTTCTTAACAGAATCTGAAGTTAATGGGAACCCTGTCCACATGTGCGCTTGTTATATCATTGCTCGATGGTTAAATGAAAACTGACATTACTTAAAGAGATGTGATTCCCTCTCGACGAGGAGTGTGGGACTATTGTATTCATCGCCAAGAGACGCCTCCGGCCCATGAATCACATAATAGGGCTTGAATGGGAATTCAATTTCTGCAAGAATTTTACAACTTGATCGTCATCCGTAAAAGAAAATGAAGATGATTCATTATCATATTTCTTGACCTATAAGAAGTAACACAAGTAAGAGCTGCGCTGAAAGGAAAAAGAACAAGAATAGAACCAGTTGTGCCAATGGGGAGTAAGTATGCTATTTCTAGATTGGGCTTATCCAAGTTTGAAGGGTTTGAATTACACTGCGGCATATATGTCGCAAAAGCAATCCATGATAAAGTTACTTGTATTTTTATTTTTTTTGATACTAACAGGAATTTATTAGATAAAATTAAGAGTTACAATAGTCATTTTTAATCAGAGTGATAATTTCATCTGGAAAATGATCTAGGAAAAGAAAATTGTCTCCCTGAAGCCTCGCCCTTTTTGCTAACTCATGCGTTACATTATTACTACGTCTATTTATAGACTTGCAGAACCAAAAATTACTACTCGAATTTGTTTCTAATCACTTGAGCTAAGTTTTGGTTGTACCAATGAACCCGCATTTCACTCCCATTTATTGAGTTAACTACATTTTCACTGATCCAGTTCAAAAATAGCCTTCGTGATTCCAAGCTCCTCCATCCAGTCCACAGCTGCCTCCAAAGCTTTGCATTCAAAATACTCCGCCCCATATTCCTCATCCACCTCCTCATTACAGTTTAGACCTTTTGCTCCTAAGCAGATACCTGCAAAATTTCTAAGAATTAGTCCCACACTCCTCGTTTTTGTTAATGATATGTAAGAGCCATCAATATTAATTTTAACAAACTCCTTGTCTGGAGGTCTCCAATTTTTAACCTGCAATTCATTGACATGAGATGTATGATTTTGATTGCTCAGATTAGAACATTGATAATGCAAGTAGTTTATCTTAGCTACGTAAGATGCAAATTTGGTTTCTTATCCTGAAAGACCCTTTGAGCATCTTTCCTTCCAGAGGTACCAAACTGTACATGAGAACTCCGCATAACAAACTTTCGTTACTAGAACATAGAGCAGGAACATTATTCACCTCTGAATGAAACCAAGTTATTGCCCATAGCTCAAAAGTAGAAAACTGAGTTTTGATAGAATCAATATTGACATTCATAGCAAACCAGATGGCTCTACTAAAACTACAATCCATGAAAATGTGATCTATAGTTTCCTCATTGTTCTTACAGAAAGGACACTGAATATCTATATCTTGTTTATATCTAGCTAACCTAGTTCTAACAGGAACAATGTTCTTGTAGCATTTCCAGAGAAATAATTGTACTCTATGTGGAATTTTGAATTTCCACAAATTTTTCCAAACAGTGGTAGGAATAGTACTACCTGCAATAATGGAGTTAACATCATTAGAACATATAGTATGATAAGCACTTTTAACATGAAATTTTCCTTTTCTATCAGGTGCCCATATCATAGTATCTTCACCTCGTATTAGGTATTCTCATATTTAAAATTAGATCAGCACATTCATGAGAAAACAGAGTTGTAATAACATCCACATTCCATTGTCTTGTTCCAAATAAAAATAGATCATGAGACATAATTAAAATTATCAAAGCTCAAGATCCCACCACAGGATAGGAGGGTTATTGAGACCGATAACCCGGCCAGTCAAGCCATATGTTTACCTTAGTACCACATCTTACCAACCATCTAGTATCTTTGTTGCACAACCTCAAGCCCAGAATAAATGCTCCTCCAAAGCCAAGAAGACTCATCTTTGAGTTTATCTAAGTGAAGTAAGTTCCTATTTCTAGAGTATTTCGCCCTGAGAACTTTATAACAAAGAGAATCAGTATCATTGCAGGCATTCCAAGCTACTTTAGTCAATAAAGCAGTATTTAGATGTTCAAGATTTCTAAAACCTAGTCCTCCTAGAGCTTTAGGGATTTGTAGTTTGTCCCATCCTATAAAATATATGCCTTTATGACTACCATCTTTTCCCCACCAGAATTGTCTCTGAATGGTATCCAATTTGGTAACAGTGCTTTTTGGAATTCTAAAAACACTCATTTGATGAGTGGGTAAAGCATTTAAGACATACTTAACCATAGTAGATCTAGCTGCGTGGTTCATATTTTTGCCTTTCCAGGAATAAGCCTTGCACTAAAGCTTTGAATAAGAGGCTTGAAAGCCTTGTTTTTATCCCTTCCTATCAAAAGAGTGGCACCTAAGTATTTATCAGTGTCATTCATTTCAAGCATTTCAAGAGCTCTAGACAGATCAGTTCTAGTATGTGGTCTAATATTGTTGCTAAAATAAACACTAGATTTATTAAAGTTCAACAACTGACTCGAGAAATTACCAAAATACTCAAGAGTATTCCGAATACCGCCACATTATGCATGCTCCGGCCTTTTGTGAAGATGAGAATGTCATCTGCAAATAAGAGATGGGTAATAGCTGGAGCACTTCTAGCTTCCTTAACACCAGAAATAAGATGATTAGTTGAAGCATTGACAAGGAGTCTGGATAAATAATCCATAGCAATAATAAAGAGATAGGGGGACAGGGGATCCCCCTGTCTTAACCCTCTAGTAGGACAATAGTCACTAGTGGGAGTACCATTGAGAAGAATAGAAATTTTGGTAGTTGAAATACATTGTTCAATGTATTTACAAAATTTCTCAGGGAAACCAATTTTCTTAAGCATTCCTAAAAGAAATGGCCACTCTAACCTATCAAAAGCTTCGGATAAATCCAATTTTAGAGCCATTGTACCAGTGTTACCTTCTTTATGTTTCATTGTATGAATCATCTCATGAGCAATGATTATGTTATCTTGAATGGCTCTACCTGGGACAAAAGCAGATTGATAGGGAGAAACAATTTTTTTGAGATATGGCTTAATCCTATTTGCTAGAATCTTAGAAATTATTTTATAGATTGTGTTACACAAACCTATAGGTCTAAAATCAGCTGGATTTTTTGCAATGTCAACTTTAGGAATCAAAGAAAGGAAAGTCTTATTAAACTCCTTAGGCATATGACCAGTGATGAAAAAATTTTGAACAGCCTTAACTACATCATTTCCAACAATACTCCAGTTAGTTTGGTAGAAACCAGCTTGAAAGCCATCTGGGCCTGGAGAGCTCCAAGATGCCATGTCTTTAACAACCTTAAGAACATCATCAGTAGATGGAATTCTGATAAAATCTTCAAACAAATCATTAGTGATGACAGTAGGGATTATATCAAAAACATTCTCAGGAAAAGACTGAAAATTTGAACAACTCACAGAGCTAAAATGAGTGACCAAAATATTTGCTATATCATCTCTTTTATCATACCAATTTCCATGCTCATCATATAAACAATCAATATTCTTTCTAAACATTCTTCTATTATCTAGAGTATGAAAGTATCTAGAGTTATTATCCATATCTATAATGAATTTATCTCCAGATTTCTGCTTATAGAATTCTGTTTTGATATTAAACCAAAGTTCTAATTGTTTATTTGTGTCACTTAGCCTATCATGTTGAGTACTTGATATTGGTTCATTCTGGATTCTATGAATCTGATCCTGAAGAGCATTGATATTACTATCAATATCACCAAACTCAATCTTATTCCAAGACTGACTTACCTTTTCCTAGTGGAATTTTGTTTTTCTAACAAGAGATGAAAAGGATCCTACAATATTGGTATTCCGTGCAATTTCCAGTTGATCTTTAAAACCGGTATGCTTTACCCACATTGCAAAAAATTTGAAAGGTCTCCACAGATTTTGAGCAACTTGTTCAGTTTGTAACATTATGGGACAATGATCAGATCCCGCCTGGATAAGATGATACAATCTAGCATTGGGAAATTCATTACACCACTGTTGATTTCCCAATGCCATATCAATTCTAGAAGTTTTTAGACCAGTACCTAGGTTGTTATTAGACCAGGTAAAATCTCTCCCAATATAACCTAAATCCATGAGACCACAATCGTTTATTTTAGTCTGAACAAATCTATCATCCTGGGAAAAAGAAGAACTTACATCCAAAGTATGAAGATGAACATTTACATCTCCTATTACAAGCCAAGGATGCATGATATTATCACTTATACTAGTCATGATATCCCATTGTATTTTCTTAATATCAGTATAAGTAGATCCATACATGAAAGAAACTTGAACATTTGGTTTAGCAGGATGAAGATTTACAGTCACATTTATTATGTTATTAGTTTTATTAAGAACTTCACACTGAATACCATCTTTCCACATCAGAAGGAGTCCACCAGCAAGACCTACCCTGTCTATGCAATCATGATTACAGTATTGAAAAGACTTTGCTAGATTAATCATTCTATTCATATCTATTTTGGTTTCAGTTAAGAACAATAAATCAGGAGATTGTTTTTTAATTAAAACAGCTAGTTGGTCTTTTGTAAACTTTTTTGCTAAACCTTGCACATTCCAGGAGAGAATCTTCATAATTATTTTAAAAGGATATAAATGTTTAAAAGATTTAAAAGGGCTATAAGATGATAAGTTTACCTGATAGGTATCTCTGACACAATCATTACTGGGAGCAGGAAGTGTTGCAGCTGGTTCATCCGAATCCATCATTTTATTGTGTTGATTGTCCAAATTAGTAGTAGCATGACCTTGCATAACAGTAGGCGGTTGAACATGGATATTGTGGGGATTCATAGCAGGCTCAGAGTTGAGGTTAGAATTTCTCATCCTTTTAACATTTCTGGAGTCTTCTGTATTGCCATCATCTGCCATTTCCTCATCTATATATTTTGTTAAAATACTATCCTCCTTCTTCTGATTAGCTTCAGCATCCTCTTTAAGAAGAGCTTCATACTCAGCCTTAGTGAGAGAGTCTAAGTAGAGTAAATGAGAGGTATACTCACAAGTTTCATCATTGTGATAAATCACAAAACATTTTGGGCATATGTTTTTAGGTTGCAATTCCCAATGGTATCTGACCCAAGCATCTTCCTCAATTAGAGTCTTCCACCAACCTCCTCTGTGTAGAGAATTTTTTAATTCAACTTCAATTCTAGCTTTGACAGTATTTCCAGATCGAGGTCTGCAATTTGCTGGCTTTGTTGAGATCTTCTTACCCATGAATTCAATTGCTTCATCTATCACAGTTGTATTCATATGTTCCAGCTTTAGGTATTTGAACTGAATAGTAAAGATTTGCTTGTCAAAAACATAGTCCTTCAGAGGTATATGATTGTAGTATTTCTGAATATGAAAAAGAACTCCATCAATTAACCAAGGACCATCTGCAATTACTTCATCTCTTTCCTCTTCACTATTTAGTTTGACCAAAGATCGATTGTGACCCATAATTCTAATCTCTTTGTTGTGATATTTTCCCCAAAGAGAATTGATTTCTGATCTTATGACTCTCATCTTCATTTTAGTTTTCTCTTTCAGCTTCCCTAATATTCCAAAAGTCCATTGATTTGCAGCATCATTAATTGTTTGAGATGAACCAACAGTTCTTCTTCAGTTGCGCTTAAATCAATGTTTGCCTTTCTTAATTTCCTTGACAATTGGTTGATACGATCACCTTGAGAGTTAAGACATAGTTTTTCTCCTGGGAAAAGAATTGTTTGGCTCTTTCTAGAAATTTGATTATTGAGATGTAATTTTCCAATCTTTTCCTCTCGTATTTAAGCACCAATAGGAATTGAAATAGGGTTTGCCAAGAATTGGTAAACTAATTGAGTATCTTTTATTTTGGGAAACCCTAAAGTTGACTAGAGATGGGAAAAGACCCAGATTTGGATTATAACCAAAAGTAGTTCCATAATATCTGGGATAGATCTTTTGGAATTTTGAAAAAGATGGAAAGTGAGAAATTGACCAAAAATCTCTTAACTGACTTCTGAAAATTCGGTAGAAAATTGACTGAGAATTGAGAGCCAAAATTGTTTGAAAATTCTGGTTGGTTTTACTAATATGAAATTCTGATTGTGAAAATTGATTTTCCCATTGACAAGTCAATTGAAACTCTTGCAGAGAAAGAATAATTGTACTCTTACTTGGGTAAACGGACTGATTTGATGAAGATTCGTACCTTGATAATATCAAAAAACCTTCTGAACTACTAATTTGGACCATCATCACAAAGAAGATGGTTAGCACCATTGCTGGCCACACCACTGTTATTTCTCCAACTGCAACTTCATGCTTTTTCCACCACTGGTAATCCCAGAGAAAGATTGATCAGAGATCTGAAAATTCAAAAACCCATTAGTTTGTTTAAAAATTGAAATTTAATAAGTGAAATTTTAAGAGGTCAGAGAGGAAAAAGAGAATTAAAAAGCAGTTTGATTTAATAACCATCAGTTAACAGCCAAAGAAATAAAGATTGGAAATCATAGATTAGTGAAGAAACAACTAAGATTCAAAGAAAAAACATGAGATCTCAGCTCGTCAGTCTCTTTTGTACCTAAAGTTACTTGTATTGATAGTAGCTATTTCAGGTTGTTTATTGGATAAGCAGCACTGCAGTAGAAAGTAAAGAATGTCGAGAAATAGGCGACGAGTTTAACTCTCGATTTTTGGAAACACGTTGTATCCAAGTTTTTCAATACATCACTGCACCCATGATTTTGTTAGTAGAAGTCCTTGTGCATTTTAGTACCCAAAATTCAAAACGTCGCCAAATAGTTGCCAAGAGATTCAAACCATATGTTATTCAATTTAATTCGTCAGAAGTACCAAAAGATTTGATTAATTATTAAAAAATAGAAGAAAAAAAATCTAGTAACTACTTATTCTAACTGGAAAAGCACTCCGGTTATTGTTTGATAATCATCTATTGACTATGCTGAAAAATAAAGAATAACATCTGAGCCTGTAAATGATAAGTGTCCTAGATTCAGTATCTGCTATTTCAAAAGAGCTCTGTTAACATGCATCAATCCAAGCGATGCCAAGTACATTTCAATGGACAAGATTATCAATGTAGATTTCTTGTCAAATAAAAAGGGATGGAGGGAGTGCCTTCTTCTCTTGGATTTTCCACCTAATGCTATGAGCAAAACAAGGCTACACACTTGAGGAATTGCTTGAATATAGTCCCTTCGTACGATTGTCCCAAAAATTTTGGAGTATTGTAGTTTCTGAGTCATAACAAAAGATAGTTTCATTAGACGTCAGTAAAATATTGATTGGTCTTTGTTACCGCAAATGGCGCATATGCCACATCTTGGTACATGGTATACTAAAATTCTTTCTCCAACTACACAAGTCGTCCCACTCATGCACTTTCTTTTTCTCTAATGCCCATATCTGAATAAAATTTTCTTTTCCTACCTCTCTATGAACATATATATACCACAAATACCCTCCCAAAAATTTCGGAGAAAGTGTGTGGAATTGGAGAACATTAGGACGAGAAATTGGTGGTGACAATAATGGTGATAGTGGGATCAAACTGAACTCCTTACTTGCTAAGTCGAAAGCCACAATTTCATTTTCTCACCCCTTCATCTAATCAAACTCTGGGGAAAATTATAAAGAGCAACCTATTCTACCTATAACTCTCCATCTGTGAGGCTGTGACCACTACCCAAAGTTTACATTTGAAATTGGACGCACCTACAGTGGAATTAACCAGCAGTATATTCGTCATATGCTTCGCCACAGTTCCATGCTAAAAGATAAACATATTCCTCGTCAATTGGATTACATATGTAGATGTGACCATGCTTCTACAATAGTAGACTTTCCCATTACCGTGAAACAAACCAAACCATTACATGAACCAACCATCTCAAACAAGCGAGGTACCGTGATGATATATCTAGCATTATTTCATTAGGAAACTTCACCATCTTACGAATTCTATATGCACAAAGCTAAGCCACACATGTACACTTGGTCTAATGGCCATTCCAATCTTGTAATGTCTAGAATAGACAGATTCCTTCTTTACCTTTCTTTTGAAGCTCACTTTCCTTTTGCCTCTTAACTTGCTAAAGCTAGGCCTACTTCAGATCATATTCCTCTTCTCCTAGATATTTCTGATCATTTTTGGGGTCCTAGTCATTTTAGGTTTGAAGTTATGTGGTTCTTGGAGAACGGTTTTCTAAATTTACTTGAGGAATGGTGGCAATCTTTCTATTTTACAGGTACAACTAGTACAATCTTGTGGCTAAAGTTAAAAGCTTTAAAGGAGAAGTTGAAGATTTGGAACAAGGAGGTGTTTGGTTTTACTAATTCAAAGCTCAACTTGATTCTTGAAGAAATCCAAGAAATTGATGAATATGCAGAAGATAATGCTTTATCTGAAAGCCACTATGAATGAAAAGATCAAGTTGAAAACTAAATTTGAGAAAGTTACAAAAATGGATGAAATTTCCTGGAATATCAAGTCAAATACACATTAATGGTTACAAGAAGGTGACAAGAATACTGCTTTCTTTATTAGTCATGCTACTGCAAGAAGAAGGGCTAACAGAATAAGACAACTTTATATAAATGGTGAGTTAACTGCAGATAGATACAAGCTAAAGGAGCACATTGTGCGTTATTATGTAAATTTGTTCACATAAGAGGAGATTATCATGCCAGAGTTGGAGGACATTGAGTTTGATAAAATCAATCAAGTTGAATTTGATATATTAGAAGAAAACTTTATAAAAGATGAAGTTTTAAATGCAATCAAGGATCTTGGTCATGACAAATCACCTGGCCCAGATGGTTTCCCCATCATGTTCTTCCTAAAGTGCTGGAGTTTTATCAAACAAGACATCATGGACACCATTGTTGAATTCTGCTCAATGGTAACATTGATCCTAAACACAACTCCACATTTATCACTTTAGTTCCCAAGAAAGAGCATATTGAAACAATAAAGGATTGGAGACCTATTTGCTTGTTAACTAGTGTTTACAAAATTATTGCTAAGGTGTTTTCTTCCAGATTGAAACTTGTTATGGACAGACTGATATCCCCAGTTCAATGTGCTTATATTGAAGGAAGACAGATTATTGATGGAACTTTAATTTCTAATGAGTTAGTAGACTCTAGATTAAGTTCCAAAAAAAGCTGGCATTGTTTGTAAAATTGATCTAGAGAAAGCATTTGATAGGATCAATTGGAAATACCTGGAATTTTTTTTTGTGTGAGATGGGTTTTGGCAGGACATGGTGTAAGTGGCTCAAGTTCTGTTCACTATGGGAAAAACAGTAATCTACAACTGTAACTTCACAACTCGTATATTTAAGGTTGTGAAAGGTGGTATGTTTGACAACTTTTGTCAAACAAAAGTTGTCAATGTATAAAAACGTCCAACTCTTAGGACCAAAGAGGAACAAAGAGTCGTGACGAGAATCAAAATCACAACGTTTTTGTGAAAAGAGTAGTGACCACCTTTAGACTTTAACAACTCATCTCGTTAAGGTAGTGAATAACTATACGACAACACTTATAAGGGTTGTTGAAGATAAAAAAAAAATATCATTTGGAATAATGGTGTTTGAGATATTCGAACACGAGCCAACTATGTGTTAGCACAAGCCCTGAACCATCCTTCCTTCCTCTCAATATTGGTAGTTTTGTCCTATTTTTTTTATTATTACTATCACAACCCTTATAAGAGTTGTAAAAAAAAAACTTGAAAAAAATAATGAGGAGTGAGGTATTCAACCATCCTTTCACATTTAAATATATGATTATATTTTACATCTACTTTTATATATAAGAAAATTTCAAACTGAGCCTTAAAAAAAGAACAAAAAATGCGTCACTTTGCCTGAAACATACAAGCATTGTTTAATATAGACACGGTTAAACAACATAGCATAGCAAACCAAAGTATAGAATGTAATAATAGAGTGATTTAAATCTACATTCTAGAGTGACAATATAACAAAACAAACCAAACTTAGAATAATATTAACCTTTACTTTATTTATTTTCAATAAGGATAGTTTTGTCATTTTCACATTCTCCATAATATTTATTGCACTTATTTCCAATAAGGGTAATATGGTTATTTTCACAGTCTGTAATATTTAATTTACTGATTTTCGATAAGGGTAGTCTGGTCATTTTTCACGGTCTCCATAATATTTATTGCACTTTTTTCCAAAAAGGGTAATATGGTCATTTTCACAGTCTGTAAGAATTACTTAACTTATTTCTGATAAGGGTAGTATGGTCATTTTCACAGTCTCCATAATATTTATTGCACTTTTTTCAAATAAGGATAATATGGTCAATTTCACAGTCTGTAAGAATTACTTTACTTATTTAGATAAGGGTAGTATGGTCATTTTCATGAGTCTCCATAATATTTATTGCACTTTTTTCCAATAAGGGTAATATGGTCATTTTCTGATCTGTAACTTTACTATACTTATTTCCGATAAGGGTAGTATGGTCATTTTCTTGATCTCCATAATATTTATTGCACTTTTTCCAATAAGGGTAATATGGTCATTTTCACAATCCAGTAACATTTACTTTACTTATTTAGATAAGGGTCGTATGGTCATTTTCATTGTCTCCATAATATTTATTGCACTTTTTTCCAATAAGGATAATATGGTCAATTTCACAATCGGTAACATTTACTTTACTTATTTCCGATAAGGGTAGTATGGTCATTTTCATTGTCTCCATAATATTTATTCCACTTTTTTCCAATAAGGGTAATATGGTCATTTTCACAGTATATAAGAATTACTTTACTTATTTCCGATAAGGGTAGTTTGGTCATTTTCACAATTTTCATAATATTTATTGCACTTTTTTCCAATAAGGGTAATATGGTCATTTTCTGATCTTGAAGAATTAATTTATTTATTCAGTAAGGGTAGTATGGTCATTATCACAGTCTCCATAATATTTATTGCACTTTTTTCAAATAAGGGTAATATGGTCATTTTCACAGTCTGTAACTTTACTATACATATTTCCGATAAGGGTAGTATGGTCATTTTCACAGTCTCCATAATATTTATTGCACTTTTTCCAATAAGGGTATTATGGTCATTTTCACAATCGGTAACATTTACTTTACTTATTTTCGATAAGGGTAGTATGGTCATTTTCATTGTCTCCATAATATATATTGCACTTTTTTCCAATAAGGATAATATGGTCAATTTCACAATCGGTAACATTTACTTTACTTATTTCCGATAAGGGTAGTATGGTCATTTTCATTGTCTCCATAATATTTATTCCACTTTTTTTCCAATAAGGGTAATATGGTCATTTTCACAGTCTGTAAGAATTACTTTACTTATTTCCGAGAAACTCAGGTTTAATTCTAGTAATTTTTGAACCTGTGATGTTCAATTCTGATATATTTAGTCTTCAGTTCATCCGAAAGAGAAACTCAGGTCAAACTAGATCTAGTAATCTTTGAACCTATGATGTTTCACTCTGATATATTTCGTCTCCAGTTCATCATAAAGAGAATCACATGTCTAACTCTAGTAAATGGATGGATTAATCATTCTTACCAAGTTTAAGGTTTCGGGGAATATTCCAAAGGAATCTTACATGTAAATGGATGGATTCATCATTTTTACCAAGTTTCTGACTTATAGTAGTCCACTCCCATCCAGGTTTCGATCTCGGAGCCAGTGTATGCATACAATATGCCAGGATAGGGTTTGTTTAAGGTTTCAGGGAATATTCTGAAGGCATCTTACTTGTAAATGGATGGATTCATCGTTTTTACCAAGTTTCGACTTATAGTATTCCACTCCTACTGTGTTTCGATCTCGGACCCAAGGTATGCGTACATTATGCCGAGAATAGGGTTTGTTTAAGGTTTTGGGGATATTATGAAGGAATCTTACCCGTAAATGGATGGATTCATCGTTTTTACCAAGTTTCGGACTTATAGTAGTCCACTCCCGCCCAGTTTCGATCTCGGAGCCACGGTATGCATACAATAGGCCGAATATGGTTTGTTTAAGGTTTCATGGAATATTCTAAAGGAATCTTACCCGTAAATGGATGGATTCATCGTTCTTACCAAGTTTCCGACCTATAGTAGTCCACTCTCGGCCCGGTTTCGATCTCGGACCCAAGGTATGCGTACATTATGCCGAATAGGGTTTGCTTGAAGGGTTGGATGGATTCATCGTTTTTACCAAGGAATCTTATCCCATCGTAAATGGATGGATTCAGGGTTCGTTTAATTTTTACCAAGTTTCGGACTTATATGTAGTCCACTCCCATCCGTAGTTTCGATCTCTCGGAGCCAGTGTATGCATACAATATGCCAGAATAGGGTTTGTTTAAGGTTTCGGGGAATATTCCAAAGGAATCTTACCTTTAAATGGATGGATTCATAGTTTTTACCAAGTTTCCGATTTATAGTAGTCCACTCCCGGCCAGGTTTCGATCTCGGAGCCAGGGTATGCATACAGTATGCCAGAACAGGGTTTGTTTAAGATTTCAGGGAATATTCCAAAGGAATCTTACCTGTAAATTGATGGATTCATCATTCTTACCAAGTTTTCGACTTATAGTAGTCCACGGATGACCAGGTTTCAATATCGGAGACATGTTATGCATACAATATGCCAGAATATGGTTTGTTTAAGGTTTCGGGGAATATTTTAAAGTAATCTTACCTGTAAATGGATGGATGCATCGTTCTTACAAAGTTTTTGACTTATAGCAGTCCACTCAAGGCCAGGTTTCAATATCGGAGCCAGGTTATGCATACAATATGCCAGAATAGGGTTTGTTTAAGGTTTCGGGGAATATTCTAATGTAATCTTACCTGTAAATGGATGGATTCATCGTTCTTACCAAGTTTTCGACTTATAGTCGTCCACTCACGACTGTGTTTCGATCTCGAGCCGTGGTATGCATACAATTTGCCAGAATATGGTCTAAACCCTCCCGAAGCTTCTTGGTTCATATTTTTGATGTCGGCATACCACTTTTGAAGTTCGAAGCGACACTGAGCTTCATGTTTATTGATTTCGATGATGTATCATGCTAAGTTTGAAGTCTGAACCCTCCCGGAGCTTCTTGGTTCATATTTTTTTTAAGCTGTTATACCACTTTTGAAGTTCGAATCGACATTGAGCTTCATATTTATCGATTTCGATAATGTATCATGCTAAGTTTGCAATCCGAACCCTCCCGGAGCATCTTGGTTCATAGTTTGTATGCCATTATACCAAATTTGAAGTTCGAATCGACACAAAGCTTCACATTTATCGATTACGATGATGTATCCTGCTAAGTTTGAAGTCATAACCAACCCGGAGCCTATTCATGACTTGTATGACTAGTCAAAATTGCTTCGTGACCTATGTGACTAGTCTAAATTCAAACCGGAAACACAAAGAGAAAGCACAAAAGCACAAAGAGAAAGCATAAAGAAACACCAATTATCGAATTCATTTTTCATTTTCCCGATTCATTCTTATATATTTTTTGGATTTTTTTATATCAGAATGTCAATAACAATGTCCTAAATTTATTAGTATTTTTTTTTGGATTTTTTTTCATGTCGAAGGTTGATAATTAGACCGAATACATGAGTTCGTATTAGCACAAAGAGAAGCACATATGCTTCTCAATCCGTATGAGCATCCCAAATACAATATCATCCGTCTAGATCTTTCTCAATCCGTATGAATGTATGAAACGAAACGTGGTCCGTCAAGATTTTTTTTTTTTTTTTGAAGCATTTTTTTTACTCACTCATTCTACCAAACCCTCCCTCAACCACTCGAACCTAATCTGTTTTTTCCCTTTCTTCATCTCTTCCTCTCCTCATGAGTCCTGAAGAACGCCTCTCTTAATCCCTCTTCTTCATCATCTTCTCTCAATCTCTATCTTTAACTCCCATTTTATCTCATCCGCAACAGTCAACAGTAGCATCTCATCAATTACAGATCTGAACCAAAGAGTGCGTTAACTGCAACAACATCAACAAGTGCTGCTCTTATCAATGAATATGGAATCGAACTTCGGTTCTTCTTCAAGCCGTGCTTCCAACAAGATGGAGATTCAAGGGAATTTCGGTGATCATTCTACAACAGCAACAACAATGAATTTGGGGGTTTTATGTGAGACGAAATTAGGTCTAGTTCAATCTGAAGTCTGGAGAGGGTAATTGCTCGAGATCAACGGAAGCAGGAGATGAAATTGGTTGAATCGTTGATGTTTACATCAACATTTATTGATGGTTTGAGTAAGTGAAGAGGAAAGGTGTTCCGCCATGGATTCGATTGATATTTGGGTTCAAATATGAAATTTATAGATGGGGTGTTGAGTGATTTTGATGGCTGGTTCTTACTGTGAGATTTGGACTCATAATCGAATGGGGGTTAGGTCAATACTGCAGTCTCAATTGCTATGAGTTTGAAATTTGGATTTTTTGAAGTTTTTTTCTTTAATTTGATTGTGGAAACAAAATTGAATGAATTATGCATGGTGGGTCAAATAAGAGCAGTCTTCTTATATGTTGGTGAATCAAAAGCATTACAAGCTTATTACACCGCACTAAAGAATTCTCAAAAAATTGGTTACGTAATTGGATTAAAAGGAATTGGTTTGGGTGCAACTTACTTCACTATTTTTCGTTGTTATGCTATTCTTTTCGGGTGGAAGAAAATGGGATCTTATGGTAAGTTTATGGAGTTGAGTATTTGGGTTTCAACCGAGTGATCTCAATTATTTGGTAAGGTTTTTTGTTTTAATTTTAGGCTATCTGTTTCGATTTTAGTTTTTTTTTTTTTTTTTTTTTTTTTTTTTTTTGCGATATGTATTGTTTTGATTCTAGGTTTTTTCTTCTTTTGATTTTAGGTGTTTTGTTTTGATTTTTAAGAGTTTTTCTGTTTTGATTATGGTGTAGCTACTCCCCATTTTCTCAAATGGCTATTATTCGTGATAAGCTGAAGATGTCTTTTGAGGATGAGGAGGAGGAAAGGAAGAGCAATGCTATACTTAGGGACAAACTAATAGCAAGAACAGTAAAGGGAAGAGAAAGGTAACTTTATTGCTTTCTTAGATTTTGTTGAATCATCTACATTATTACTAACAAAGTTACTGGTAGTTGTTCATGGTTTTTGATTCCTCGATATTCTCTTGTTGCAGTACTAATGAATATTTGAAAGCTCTGGGGGAGGAGCCCATAAGGTATTGATTCATTATGTTGACATTTTGGAGATGATGTATGATGAATTAGAAGATGGGTTAAACTCGATTTGAATTTGGTTTGATTTTGGTGGTGTTCTCGAATTGCGGGTAGAGATGGATGAGAGGTTGCAGTTTGGTAAAGGCAATAGATGTATGTTAGGACAGGTACCAATTACAGGTCTTTGAGATTATATGGCAGCAAGGTGCAATGGATGTTCTGCAGAGAATGGTTAGGTCATGAAGGAGATGATGTGATGCAGGTAGAGTTGATGTTGCTGCTTGTCAGGATGGTACTGCACAGGATTGTGCAAGTGATGCAGATGCAGATTTGGGGATGGTTGAACTGAGAACTAGAATGGCTGTGAATTATGAACACTGGAGATGATGAGAGTCTGCTAGGTTGAGAAAGTAAATCTGGTGGGTGCTTATGTTGTGAAGGTGGTGGTCGAGACATTTCGGATGAATTGTGGAGTGAAAATGGAGATCAAGGGTTACAACCGCCGAGACAAAGTGATAAGTTTGTGTGAGTGATGACGAAGAATATGAACCGGCCGTGTTGCGAAGCTAAAACAATGATTTGATTTGGGACTGACGAGAGATGGAGGTAGTTGCAATGAGTAATTGAATGGGATGTTTATGAACTAGATGTATGCTTAGGGTTGCGGTGTATGAAAGCGAGTTGCAGTGCGGCCATGCAATTCAGTGATATTGTAATACATAGTTGAGCTGGTAGAAGCAAATTTGTGTATTGTGTTTCTGGTAAATAGATGGTTATTAAAATATTACAAATTTAATTTTGAATCTAAATTCTCAAAAAAAATTTTTTTTTTTAAATCCAATATGTACCACAACTCATAATAAGAATTGTCAGAAGTGACATACAACACTTCCCATAGTTGTCAACGAGTTGACATACAACCCTTCCCACAGTTGTCAAAGAATTGTCATACAACTCTAACCATTGTTGTCGAAGAATGTGCTACAACCCAAACAAGTGTAGTGTATGAGTTATTTTCACAACCCAGGTAAGAGTTGTGTTAGGCATTAAGAGCGAATTTAGAAAGACTTTGACAACTGACAAAAGCATTGTACAAAACTAAACTACAACCATGTTTACGACTCTATCTGAAGAGTTGTAAATAATTGAGGATCTTCTACAACCCCCCCCCCCCTATGCAACCTATCGATAAACGTCGTCGTAGATGTATGACAACTCTTTTCGGGAGTAGTTGATCACTGTTTTTCCCGTAGTGTATGTATATTCGGCTTTGGAGTTTCTAAATGTTCTACATGTATCAATAATCGATATTCAAAATATTACATAGAAGCAAGCAATGATGAAAACTTATCACTTGAGAGCAGCGAGAAAATATGTACAAAAATTGATCTGGATCTGTACTAGACATGGAACCTTAACCAGTCTTTTTTTTTGATCAATAAAACGATATAGATTTATATAAAAGAATAAAGAATCACACAGTTACAGAGTTACAAAACCTTATCCCATAATGGACCGAGGTGAAGGAAAAGTACAGAAAGACAGTAAAACAATTATCTCCGGACTAATTCTTCCCATTTGAAGACTAACATTTCAAATCTAGTGTTGTTTAGAGCCTTTGAGGTATGAGACCAGTACAAAATATTTGCCTTAATATCTAATATAATCTTCTGAGCGTCTTTCTCTTTTGCCTCTGCGACAAACATCCTTTGATTACGTTCCCTCCAGATGTTCCAACAAATGGCATAAGGAAGGATATTCCAAATAAAATTTCCACTTAGCGTGAAATCTTTTTTATCTCTGTATTTGAAAGCATCCTTTATGTCATCTCCCGGAGCTCTTCCCACTCCAAAACCATTCAACAATATGTCCCATATGGAGTGAGCTACTGAACAATGTAAGAACAAGTGATTTATAGTCTCTAATTCCTTCTTGCACATACAACATCTAATTACCAGCGTTCTCCCTCTCTTTTCTAGATTATCTTGAGTTAGCAAGGAATTATGATGGATCAACTAGTTCACTAAAATGAAACACTAAAATCCTTTCTTATTGAACCAACACAGAGAAGAGAAAGCAAGCATATTGTGAAGTTCCATACTAGATACAGGAGGCGATCTAACACGTATAGATGTAGCAAATGAATCATAGTCAGCAGATAAAGCACCAAGAGTAATGACAACCAATTCATCATCTAAGACTTTAGATCCAGCAGCTGCAAGTTGATCTGAAAGCAGCTTGATCTCATTGAGAAGTGAAGGAATTGATTATCACCTTTTTTGAGAGAAAGAAGTGTAGTTAGTAATTGAATCGAATGTGTAGAAGAAACTCGAGCAAAGCGATCATTAATACATTTCCACAGTTCAAACGAAGAAGAAACCGAAGCAAAGTATGCAATTACCGAATCAGAGATTGTAGAATTGAGCCACAGAATAATAGTTGCATCATCATCCATCCAATCGGTGTAAAGTGGATTTTCAATTCCATTGATTTCATTTCTTGGAGAGGTAAATTGAAGAGGACAAGGAAAAGATCCATCAAGGTATTTCATTATCTTGAATTTACGAATGACAGGAAGAACAAGAGATTTCCAGATCAAGAAATTATCATCTCTGAGTTTGAGTTGAATAATACTGGTTAATTGATTTAATGGAACTTTGGAAATTGAAAAAGCAGTAGGATTTTCCATAAAGTTGGATGGAAATTCTTGAATCATGCAAGATTTGCAAAACACAAAAGAAAGTAGATCTGAAAACAACAAACAAGATCAAGACCAAAAAACAAGAAGAGAAAGATGAATTGCAGGAAAAAGACCTGAGATTGATGATGGTTTGAAGAGGAGAGATAATCTAATGAAAAATTTGCAAAGAAGCGGATGACGGTGACCAAGATCCTACCAGAGAAACTCTGTTTTTCTATCTGATACCATAGTTGACTTAAATGAAACACTAAAATCCTTTCTCATTGAACCAACATAGAGAAGAGAAAGCTCTTCTTATACAAGACAATTCTCAGTACAGGATGTCATTAGACAGCACACAATCTGTACGAATATAATGACTAAGAGCACACAAATAAAAGACTCAGGGCAGACACATTTACAGACATAGTCAATACAACAGTTAATGCAGAACACCTGAGCCATGCATACTTTCACTATCAACCACGTGAAAAAGCTAACTTTGGTCGGTACATTATTATTCCAAACAATCTTGTGGGGAAAGTCAACGACGGGGGAGGAAGGAATTAGAGATGAGTATCAGGAGCGTACCGTAAATGCCACGTCTGTTGTCCACTTCCATCTTCTCTGGTCTTCAACATCATTCAGTGTCACGCATTGCAGCTTGCTCGAAAGTTCCCCGCTTCTACAATCTCAAGATCTCGATAGTCTCCTCCTCAAGTCCGGGTTCCAATTCGACTGCCCTTGCATGTCTCTCGCTTGTAAAATTGTTTGACAATATTGTTTTTCTTCCTTGAGACGTTGTAAAGGTTGGGAAAGGAAATTTTCAAAGGTGTATCACCCAACCACTGGTCTTCCCAAAATCTAGTTCTATCCCCTTTACCCACTTTATGCACGATCCCTTTATAAAAACTCTCCATTTTGTTGGTGACCCCTCTCCATATCTCACTTCCATACTTCGACTTAATAATCTTGGTATCCCATTTCAGCTTACTCTCGCCATGCTTGTCCTTTATAAGATTTTTCCACTTAGCTTCAGGTTCCTCTTGGTATCTCCACAACCATTTGCATAATAGAGCGTCGTTCATGATATTCAAATCCCGGATCTCTAACCCTCCTATTTCTTTACTTTGAGCAATTTTACTCCACGCAACAAGAGGGTACTTCTTGTTTACATCTGTGCTATTCCACAGAAACCTTCTCATCAGTCCATTCAACCTTTTTGAAACTGACTTTGGCATTGAAAAAACCGACATCAAGTAGATGGCCAGTGAGCTCAGCACATGTTGGATAAGAACCAGCCTCCCTCCATATGTTAAAAACTTCACACTCCAACCTTGAATCCTTTTTTCAGTCCTTTCAATTATAGTATCCCAGATAGACTTGCTCCTATAAGACCCCCCAGTCGGCATACCTAATTACTACAAGAAAAATGGCCTTTGACAACAGATATATGACAACGTTTTGCAAACGTTGTCGATAAGTAAGCTTTCCACAACACTTACCATAAAAAACCATTGTTGAATCCTATCCCAACCAAACAACAGTTATGAAGGTAGTTTTTCGACAACGTTTCTTTTAAAAACGTTGTTGATTCTATATTTTCACAATGTTTAAAGTGCATTGTCAAGTTAATTTTTTTTTTATTTAAAAATCTTTGATGGAAAAGAAACTAGGATTCAAAGCTGAGTTAGTAAATATGAGTTGTAATGTGAATCACATAGAAAAATTAAGAGGTTCGTCATGAAAGACCTACATTCACATTGTGGAGATGTGAAGCTCTAGTATGATTCTTCTTAATCGTTTTAGTAGAAGAACAACAAATTAAGCTTTTTATAACAAGCATTCGAGATGGTTCGACACTTTGAAAGTTTACGCGTCCCTCGAGTTTGTCAATATCGATCGATATGAGTACTCTATAACCTCTATATTTACGGTAATAATTACTAATGTGAGTCTATCATCTCCCGAGTTTAGAGATCCTCAAAATCAACGTGAGAATAAATTGAAATAAATCTTCGACACGATGCATCGAAAACTCACAGACTAATCCTAACCGCATATTTGTTGGTGAACGAATTAAGCAATATTTATGGATATAAATTAGTCATTGAAAAGAATACCTCGATAAATTCCACTTTACAATATGCATTCAAAGAAACAAAAATTAGAATGTGCATGGCATTTCCTTCATGCCAGATTGGGGTATACCCAAACTAATTGGGGTATACCCAATGAGACAAAATAGAGTCATTTTGAAGTAAAGGCAAGCCACCTTAACCTTGTATTTTCAAAATGGCTAATATGCCCTTGTTTAATTAACACTAAAAATTGATTAGGTTAATTAATTGAGTTTAGATTAAAATTTTGAAAATGAAAATCCAAAGAGGTTAAACCTTTAATCCTTCTTATGAGTTCGATTTCGATCAAAAAATTTGGTTTTCAAAAATGTCAAAGGTCGACAAGATATACGTTTGAATAAGGTGTCGCTATATATGGCCAAAGCATGGTCTTTGTTTGAATAAAATGCTGACCAATTTTAGCCGGCAAGGTATTTAAATGAAGAACATGCCGACTTTATTTTTTTTGACACATAGAAGAGGGTTATTGAAAAATATTAGTCGGCAAGGTCTACAAAAAAAACCCGCCGGCTGTTTAGAAAAATACCCCGCCGACGGTATAAGTCGGCAAGGTCTTCAAAATGCCTCATTTACTGTAGAAAAATTTACAAAGTCGTCGCCATGGATGTTATGAAAACTCTAAGCAAGATATGCATGTTACGACCTTGCCGACCAAAAACACGAAATCATAATTTTCGATTTCCAACCTAACATAACAATCAATCACACAACACAATGATGGGTTTGAGTTTAAACATCATTTATAGTCTTCTTTTCGCTGGTAGAGTCAACAATTTTTTTGGAAAATAAAAGTTGAAGATTTTTATATAGCATTGGTTGATGGAAGATGAAGATGAATATGAAGATGAAGATGAAGATGAAGAGAAGAAGATGAAATGAAGAGAATAAAAGCTGATTTAGGGTAATTAAAATTATTAATGGGTAAGGGTAGTTTTGTAACTTACCCATTAGGACTCCCCTAAAAACCCACAAAAAGTGTCCCTTTAAAATTGGGTATACCCCAATTAGTTTGAGTATACCCCAATCTCGCCAGATTTCCTTTGGCAAAAACAAACCACATGACTTTCTTTTTTTTTTTGGTTAAAATTATAAGGTAAAAAAAAAAAAGCGGCAACAAAATTTACTTGCCAAAACATGAGCGGCAAAGTTTTAACTTTTGGTGAAATAGTGTGCTGCAAAGTGAGCGGCAAAATTTGACTTTCACGAAATTGTAAGCGGCAAATATGGTCCACGCGGGCCTTTTTATTGCCTTGAAGCTTTGTTTTGGTCCATATCCGGATAGAACCAAAAACTAAACTTGAAAAAACCCCCTCTTTCTTAGGTCAAGGGAGTAAAAGCTAGGTTAGGTAAGAACAAAACAAAAAACCCCTTTTCTTCCCCTTTTCTTCAAGAAGTTGGAGTAAGAAGGTGGAGTAAGAAGAAGGTATAGTCGTAATTGTTCCTTTATCTCTCCATCATCTCCATCTGGAATTTCTTCTCTTTGTCTTTTTTCCTCTCTCAATCATTCCCCCATCTATTCTCCGTTTGATTGAGAGTTTCCGATTGGTTATTATTATTATTTTATTTTTAATTTCATCTAAGATTAGAATGGTAATACGGCTAGATGGTGTTGTCTATGTTCAATTTAGAAACATGGTAAAAAAAAAAAATTTAATTTTTCAAGGAAAATTTAGGGGTTTTGTTAGATCTGAATGCATGTGTATTTGAGATCATTTTTTGCTCGATTTGAACTGTAAGAGCTAATAAGATTTCATTTTCACCTTTTTTCGTCTTCTATAAACTTTGTTTTTCTTTCCAAAAATCTATATGCTTCGTTTTTGTTTTCCACTCAAACGATCTCAAACAAGAGAAGAAATTGTAGCTTTGAAAATTGAAATTCGAGTTCAACCCATCAACGGTTTGTGGGCTGAATTTGTACTGCAAAGGTGGGGGGGGGGGGGTTCTTTTCTCTTTGATTTCTATTTTAAAACTTTGCAAATGGGTTTGAAAATTTATATATTTTGTGTTTAATTCCCGCAAAGATTTCCATGATTATGATGCATGTTGTTCTTGGTTGTGAATTTAAAATATTTGAAGAATTTAATTTTGTTTTCAGTTACATAAGTTCTGAATTTTTCAGTGTGATTTAAGCTAGAAAAAAATATGGTGTTTTTTATATAGCCATTAACTTGTTTGATTTAATGCTTGAACGAATTTCCTTTGAAATCGATTTGAATCACAAGAGTTTGATTTCATTTCCTTGAAAAATATCCGAATTGTGCATTTTTACTAAATGGGTATACAAATTTTCCATGATTAAAATGATTTATGAAAACCAAGCAGATGGGCATTTATAAGGATTATAAATCTTGAATCTTACCAATTTTATACATACATTTTGTTTTAAACAACCCGTGTCACTTTGTTGAATTTTGCATACAAATTTTTGTACATTGAAATGTAAATAATTTCAAATGTTAATAAATGATTTTATGAGGAATAAGTATGATATGCAACCATATCTATGCTTGTTTTCTACTACTACTCATATTTCCTTGTAACATGCATTTTCCTGAGTTCACCTTAACCTTGGATCGTTTATTTTGGGTCAGTGGAAATGATTTACGACCACATGTCACTTCCAATTTTAGTTCTTTTCCTTGTTACTCATTTTTCCTGCTACTGACACTTCCTAAATCTTATTTATATGATTTCTTTGTAGTAAAAAGAAATGCATTTCAATTGGCTAAGTATTTGGTTTTAAAACTTGTTGAAGTAAAAGTTAGTTTTCATTTTTGTACTGGATATTCATGATATCCTCATGAATGACATTTTTTCTCAAATCTTTTCATTGTAATGATATTCCCTACTTTGGATAACAATTTTATCTCTTCATTTATGAATGATTTGTTTTCAATCTGGGCATTTGAAATTTATTGGCCATGTGCTTATGGTTTTGGCATACTGTAAGGGTTGTTTGATTCTTATGGATAACTTTGAATTGTCTCTTGAGTTCAATTTATTTGAGTTTGTTATATTGTGCGTGGAGCTGTTCAATTTCTGCTTTAAAGTATATTATGATCTCAAAAGTGTTTTGCGCAGTATTTGTTTAAGCTTAAAGCAATGAGTTTTGCGAGATAAATGACTCTACTATAGGACCGTCTGGGCCTTAATTGGCACCCCATCTACGGATGGCAACCCTAAGACCGTTTGTTTGATAACGTGGGCTGGCATCGGACTACCCTGACGACGGCGTTCGCCGAAGGATTAGTAGAGTAACCTATTTTCTTATTTACAGCTCCAAACCTTGGTTATCGACTGATTTGTTTAAAGCTTTACATTTCATAAATTATTATTCCTGCTGCTCTTGCCTATGCCTTTATATTTTTATGTCAACATTTCATACTAAACTGCTATATCCCCTACTGAGTTGTGGCTCACTCCTTTTAGTTTTGTTTTCCACAGAGTACGAGCGGAGCTTGCATCAATAAGCCGAGTAGAGCTTACAATAGGCGTTAACGCGTCGAAAGTTAGTATTTTGTTGTTTATAATTTGTATATCACGGGGTTTGCTGGGGTAATTAGAGAAGCAAAACATCCATGCTTATTTTCCTGTCGTTTTATTTTGGCATTGTAGGCTTAGCCCATGTGTTGATGTGAATATATAAGCTAAGATGTTTGCAAAGTTTGTAAGTAAGAATTCTAAATATGTAGTTTTCATCGCTGCCGATCCATGCCTTTCTCATTTTGTTTAGCTTTGATGGATCACAGACCTTGGGTATTTGGGGTTACTACAGACCTTACGTATTTGTGGTTTCTACATATTTGGGTTTCTACTTATAATGCTCATCACTAAGTTATGGATTTGTTTTCAAGTGTACTTAGCTGTGTCTTCCTCTTTATTGTAATTTAATGAGTTTGTTAAACTGCCTAATGCTTGCATACTTTCTCCACCATTTTGGCATTTTTTTGTCTATATTGCTAACTCTTTAGATCCCTACCATTTAGTACCACTAAACTAAGTTTTCAAGATGTTATAAATCCACGATAGTAGACTATGTGTTTAATTTGTTAAAATGTACTTTGTGCTTAAAGTTTCTTTTAAAATGAATTGATGTTTACTGTGTATTTACTTATGTCATTATACATTAAGCATTACTTTTAGATTTATTTAGTCAAAGCTTAGAATCGGACCAAATGGTTTCCTAAAATTTTCGGTGTACATTTTTAAAGATCCTTGCTCGTTGCCGTTTGCTTAATATTGCAAGTTTGGGCTCATATGGTTGTGGTGTTAAAGTTGAAGATGGTTTTACGTTAGCCAACTTTTAAACAAAAGATAGGGAACCGGTTTGAAAACGATCCATTCATCCTAGCAACACAAGCGAAACAAGTTTTTTATTCTCGCGAGTCCGATGCATCTAATTGGTGTGTGGTTTTTGAAACCGCCCAGGGGGTTTCCATGAATTAGAACTATATGATGAAAAAACTGATACGGGTTATCAACCATTAGATATTTTGTCACTTCCTAACATTGATCTGGATAGCGATGATGGTTGTGAATGAAGTGGATGCTTTTATTTTTTGTTGTGCTTTTTTGTAGCCTTTGTGTATTTGGATTTCATTGTCTGTGTTTGGTCCTGTCTCACTTATTTAATGTGTTATGCTATGTCCTTCAAAGTATAAATGCTTTGAAATTATTTGTATCTCAATGATTAACGGTTCTTGTCATTATAGCAGCCGGGTATAGTAACCCGCTCCGGAGCTTATAACCACTATGGCACCACGGTAAAGACCTATAACTTATCCTTGGAAGTTGTAATAGTTTGTATTTTAGGTGAGTACTAATATTTGAACATTTTGTTATTTTGGTGCATGTAATTTGCTTTGACCCGACAAGATCTTCACCTAGTAAAAACAAGCTATCGAAGACAAGATCTTCTCCTAGTGAAAGTAAACGACCAAGTCCAAAGAAAAAGAGGACTCTTCCTAGTAGGAACTACAGTCAACCATGTACCCAGAGGAGCCAGAGATACCAATAACTAAAAATAAGCGTTCTAAAAGACAATGTGGACAGTCTAAGAAGAAGGAAAGAGTGGAGTTAAGAAGAACATATACCACAAAGAGCCAAAGGTTGATGATAAAGTCGCAAATCAATCTTCCTCTAATAGTCAAGAGGAAAATGACAGCTCACATAGCAATGATCAACTTAACAAGGCAAAAGATGCAAATGGATCGAGGTCCAAACACATATGAAGGATCTTTGGTGTTCCTAATAAAGCTAAGACGTAAGGCTAAGAGTGGAGATAAGAACATATACCACATCAGCCACAAGGTTGATGATAATGTCGCATATCAATCTCCCTCTAATAGTGAAGAGAAATGACAGCTCACACAAAGAATGATGATGAACTTGACAAGGAAAAAGAAAAACCAAGCGGTTCGAGGTCCAACACATTTGAAGGGTGATTGTGATCCCAATAAAGCTAAAGAGGTAGAGTGGAACTCAAAGGGGCAGCCAATTGGTCCAGCATCTGTAGAAATGGCTAGTGAGTTAGTGTGTTAGTCCAACAACCATCTTCGGTGAACGAAGACAATTGGACATATGTTCAACCATCTATAAAAGAAGACATATTTTGTGTTGAAGGTAATCAAATTCGATTGCATAAGTTCCAACCGTATATGCTTAGTTTATTAGTATCTATTTTGTTTAATTTGTTCAAACAAAAATGTTTGCATTGCAAAAGTACAAGCTAGATGATGACTCCAAAGACTTCATCTTTGAAAAATGGGTTGCATGTTGAGACAACATGGGGATGTAATATTGCAAGTAAGGTAAATAAGGCAATGAAAATCAAGATGAAGAAACAAGGAAGACAAAACTTGCCTCCAGAAGCCAACTGCATGACCGATCGTGGGAGTGGGAACAATTTATAGCAAGACGTCACCAACATCTTATAAAGTATGTTTTTTGACTTAGATCAAAATTAATTATTTTATTTCAAAAGACACTTTCCCTTCGTTAATTATTTATTTTCTTGTTTAGGCCAAGGAAAATATGTCGAGTTGAGGCGAAGCTTACACAAGAGCCACATGGCATAAGCGGAAACTTGGTTATGCTCGTTTTGAAGATAATTTGGTAAACTCATACCAATGTCGGTCCTATGGTTAGTTGGTGAGTTGATGTTAATACTCTTATAATCGATTTTTTTTTTTTTTTTGCGAAGAAGGAAAGAAAGACAAACAAGAATATACCTAGAGAAGAGTTGTGGTTACTATCTCGTAAAAAATCTGACCGAAGAAAACGGGGAAGGGAAAAACACAAACTCGATTGTTTCGCAAAATTGGTAAGAACATGAATGCATTAATCGATTTGATAATTGTTTTTTTAATAAAAACAACTACTTGATGGTATTGATTTGTGTAAACTCAAGATGTTGGAGATGCAAAACAATGGCCAATCCTCTTCAACATCACTTAAGAAGGATCCTCTTGCAAAAGCTCTGAGGTGAAGACCGACCTAGTAGAGTTACGGGTTTAGGGTATGGAGTTACACGTTCAAAATGAAGGCCCAGTAGATCAAAGTACTAAGTTTATCCAGTTCTCTTTCGCAAATATCACGACGTGGAATCTAAAGTGGACATTCTATATGAGGTAAATATTGTTTAGCAGAGTTAATTGTTTTTTAAATATTGGAATTTGTTTTTAACTTAGGCTTCTTCTCACAAGGGTAGGAATCGAAAACGGATTATGCCCATGTAATGATCAGCCACAAGTAGCCACACCTCAAGTAAGTTTTGAAAGTCATGCTTGTATGTTTATCTTCAAGCTTCCATGTACTAAATATTTTTATTGTGTTGAACTTTGGCTAGTCAAAATTTGATAGCAATGCACACATGGATGTTGGTGTGAACAAGCCTCATGGAGGATCAACCTTGCAAGTTGCTTAAGTTGGCAAGGAGAGATTGTTGCAGAGGGCGAGTAGCATTCGTTGGTCTTTGATAGAAATGTTCATTGCACTCCATTAGAAATGATGCATGTGCTGTTTGGGTGGATAATCCGGTGGTCCCCGAAGCTCATTTATGGAAGCCAACTAGTTTTTTAAAGAGTGAGGGGAGGTCGAAGGAACAACTTTTGCATGGCATATGTCATTCCCTTTCTTTTGATGGATAGGAGTTCATCCGATTAGCTTCTTTTTAGTGCTAGACATGTTAACTTGTAGATATTTTTGACGGTTCAATCTTTTTGTTGAAGCATGAAGCTTCCAGAGACCATGGAAACGAAATACCAGTTTTCTCTTTTTGTTGTAGGTATGCTTTCGTTGAATAGAGTTCATCGATTAGCTTTAGTGCTAGACATGTTAACTTGTAGATCATTTCGGATGGCCTCATCTTTTGTTGGTATTAGGCTTCCTGCACGGTGGAACAAAATGCCAATTTTATCCTTTGCTATGGGTATGCTTTCTTTTGAGGAAGTTGTTTGGATACTTATTTTGTATATTTTGTAATGTGAACAACTTGGTGCTTATATATATATATATATATATATATCATGTTATCTCGTTGTAGGTAAATACCTTTTTTTAACTCCGCCAATGTAAATGGTTTTACATCGCCGGTCCCAAGCCAGGATAAAGAGGAGGGGGAGAAGGGAAGGGCAGGGACCATATTGGATATTATGGTGTGTGGGTCAGTAAATATGCTTGATTTTTTGATCTTTATGGAATTGTAATGAAATGTTCATTTCTAACGTTTCTGTTTTGTCTGATGTGTTAGCGTAGGTATGCAACTGCTTGTGCACTTATGATGGTCTTCTTTTTCTTTGTGGAGGGATATTAGGATGCACCGTATTCCGTTCTCTACTTATATTTGGTAATACTTCAAAGTTCAACTATTTTCCTTCTGATCTTTTATGCAACTCACTTCATCTTACAATGCGAGCATGCCTAATGAAGATATAAATTCATAATGAAGATATAAAATATGTTGTCCCCAAACATTTACTAAGAGTGTTTTGGATGTTATCTCTTTTTTTTCAGTTGTAAGACACCGATGGATATTGTCGCTGGAGTCCTGTGTGACACAAAAGCCTTTGCAACAACCAATTAACCGGAAGATATAGGGCCAGTGCAGCCGGTGGAGATGCGTCGTTGAGTTGACGAGACGCTGTAGGCATACAAATCGCTGCTATTGAGGACCTTGTTTTCATTTATGGCGGACTTCGTGGTGGTAAGGTATGAACCTGGTTATTTCAACTTTTATTGACGGTACATTCGTTTAATGAGGATCACTTGTCACACTGAAGCCTTTTAAAATTTCCCTTTCTAGGTACTTTAGTGAAACATCTCCTTGGACTGTAATGTTATCTCCTTAAGGTGTTATTTTTCATTTTTTTTATCTAAGAGCACCTATATTTTGTGTGCAGGATGATGTTTGTTGTGCTACTTGTTTCCACAAACAACAGGGTCTGTCAAATACAAGGAATGCTGTTGAAACTATTTGTGAACTTGGTCCACATTCCCTTACAGACATAACATGGTATGGTTCAAAGAGGATCACTTGTCACACCGCAACCTTTTAGGATTTCCCTTTCAGGTACTTTAGTGAAACATCTCCTTAGACTCGTAATGTCATCTCCTTGAGCTATTATTTTTCATGTTTTTATCTAAGAGGACCTATATGTTGTGTGCAGATTATGTTTGTTGTGCTACTTGTTTTCACAAACAACGTGGTCATCCAAATACAAGGAATGCTTTTTGAAACTACTTGTGAACTTGGTCCACATTCCTAGCGTCATAGACATAACATGGTATGGTTCAAATCCCTAAATCATACATATGATATATATATATGTCCTTTCACTGCCAAATAATCTTAGCTAGAATGCATTTCCCTTCTTAATGTTTTGCTTATACAACGCTTGAATGTTCACAGGCTTTTATGCTAAAGTGTTTGCAACCAACCATCACAATGTCGCTAGGTATCGACATTAAAAGTTAAATGCAAGCCGTAGAAGTTTGTAAGAAGGATATCCGAGGGGTCATCAAGCATCTTCCAAATAGAGATAGAAAGTCAATATCAACTTTATATAGTGCCGAGTCTTGGTGTTTTCAATTGTTTCAAACATTAGCAAAAGAAGTGAACTACATTTTCAGGCGGTTATATAAAATTTTAATTCTTATTAAAAAAATTTTAAATATAAATACATTTCAACAACGGATTAATAGAATTGTGAATTGCGTACTTAGGACAACACAATTTATCTATTGTTAAACATGTACCTCTTTACAATGGAAACGAACCTGTTGTTGGGACATATCACAATGGCTTACTTGTGTTGTCATAATCTCATACCACAATGGTTTATTTTTTGTTGTCATTACGTCATATCACAATGGTTTATTTTTGTTGTCATTAGCTATATCACAATGGCTTATTTTTGTTGTCATAAGGTACCCTCACAATGGTTTATTTGTGTTTGTCATTAGTCATCCGACAAATGGTTTATTTGTTGTCATATGTATCTCACAATGGTTTATTTGTGTTGTCATTAGGTCATCTGACAATTTTTTTCGTTGTTAGATGGTTCATATGACAACGTTTCTTGCATTGGATATAAAACGTTGTCAGAAGCCACAAATCTTTTAACAACCCCCCATTCAACAACGTCTGGAAAAACGTTGTCATACCATTTCGACAACGGCTTTGCAGTGTTGTCAAAGGCCGTTTTTCTTGTAGTAGGTAATTCTTCCAGAGAGCACCCCAAGCTAATAGTTACTAACTCATTACTAGAAGTATTCCCGATACTGATGGCGGGGACTTTTTAAGGATTGATTCCCAAACCCGAACAAATTCGAAAGCAGATAAGAGTAGCTTTGATGACTTGGATTTGATCAGGAGAGTCATTTGAAAAAATAGTGTGTCGTCGGCAAAGAGCAAATGAGTCACTTCTTTTCCATGGTGATTAACCTTGAAACCCTCATATAAACCATTCTCTCTAACTTGGCTATCATCCGATGCAGTCCTTTCATCACCATTGTGAACGAGTAAAAGGAGATAAAGGGTCGCCATGTCGCAATCCCCTCGAACATTTGAACATACTACCAGGGCAACCGTTGAAAAGAATTGCGAAGTGCGGTGTTGATACACAAGTGTGCACCCATCTCCTCCATTCGATACCAACCCCATGATCTGCATAACACGATCTAAGAACACCCAACTGACCTTGTCGTATGCTTTTTCCACATCCAATTTGAATAACCATCCGTGTTTATCTTCTTTCGTCCTTGAATCGATGCACTCATTGGCCATGAGAATGTCAGTTCTATAACTGGCTCATAGCCACGCAAAGCCGTCTCGGAATCCGATATAAGCTTTGGGAGAACTCTTTTCAATCTATTAGACAAGACATGGGTAATGATTTTATAGGAAATGTTTATTAGACTGACAGGCCTAAAATCTTTTACATCCTCCACACTATCTCTTTTAGGAATGAGGACAATGAAGGTGTTATTGGCTCGCCAATCAATGAAATTTCTCTCATGGAAGAACTTCACCATTCCAATAATCCTCTCTAATTGTCTCCCAAAAGTGAATATGTAATTCAACAGAAAGCCGCTTTGGTCCCGGGGACCGGTTGGAATCCATTTCCTTTAATGCATTCTTGATCTCGTCTTCCTTAATAGGTCCTTCCATCCCAGCGCTTTCATCCCCATCAGCGTTGTGAACTCCAAAGTTCCATAAAAGGTCCATTTTTCATTGTCTTCTTTATACGTGATCCGTGTAGAAATGTTGCAAGTGGCTAGAGATTTGTTTATCTTCCGTGAGTTCCCGTTGATTCTCGACAACCAATATTATTCTTCCTTATTTTTCCATTCACAATTGAATAATAAGAAGCTGTGTTTCTATCTCCCTCCTCAATCCAGTGGTCTTTGACTTTATTCTTCATTCTCATATCTTCCAGCTTTGCCCAAACGATGTATTCTTTCTTCTTGTTAACCCTTAGAATTCTGTCTTCCTCCACTGCTGCCCCTTGTTCTTCTAAAGCATCAAGATTTTTAATGTCAAAAAGAAGGTCATCCATTGCCTTGCTCACTTTACCAAAGGTCTCAGTATTCCAAATGGACAAGAAATCCATGATCCCCTTTAATTTTTTGCAGAAAACAAACCCCGGATTCCCAAGAAAGTGTAAACTTCCCCACCACTCTTGTACTAACCTTTTAATATCGGCATGTTCTAACCATATTGTCTCAAATTTCCGAGGGTCTAGGACCCGAATCCATAAAATCGCAGACGACATAATCGAATGTGATCCGAGACAGGTCTTGGTTTACGGTTTGTAAAGAGCCCTAGGATGAAATTCATCCCATTTCTTGTTCAGAAGAAATCTATCTATTCTAGTGCAAACTGGATTTTCTTGGAAGTTAGACCATGTATATTTGGCACCACTCAATGGAATATCAATGAGTTCAAAGTCAAATTTAAACCTGTTGAAATCACGCATAGCTCGGTGATGGTACCATCCCTATTCTTGTCTTCGAGAGACGATGTCACATTCAGTCCCCCCTACAGTACCGGCACATCCCAAATACCTAGCACTTCACCAAGTTCACGCCACAATACTCTTCGATCCTTTCTATCATTCGGAGCATATACTGACGAGATAAAGCTAACAGAATGATTCGATAAATTTTTAAACATACAAGAAAGAGAGTGGATTCCTACCAGAGTGTCCAATAGCTAAAACTTATCTCCATCCCACATGACGCAAATGCCTCCTTTTGTACCTCTGGAAGGAAGAAAGCAATGTTGAATCCCCGGTTGGCTCCATACTCCCCTCCTAATATGATGAGTAAAATCTTCCAATTTGGTCTCTTGAAGAAGAACAAAATCAGGTTTCCACTTTTTTAAAACAGAATTTATGGAAACCCTCTTGTGATCATCTCCTAAACCCCTTATATTCCAAGATATGATTTTGTTCGTCATTTGAACTTACTTGCCTTTGCTTTGTTCCTTCTTTCCTCATTTGTTGATGATAATGGGACTGAACTAAACATGCTGCAATTGAGTCTACTTCGTTCCCTTTCAGACCTGTTAGAGCCCTCTTCTATAACTACCATCGGATTGCTTCCCATCTCATCTTCATCTTCCATGTGTTCGCTAGAGTCGTCATCCTCTTCTTTGTAAAATACTCCCGCCACTTTGTTCACCTTGTTGAATCATGAGTTGAACCCCTTCCAAAGAATCGCGGTAGAATTCCTACATTATTTGAGTAATTTTCTTTGTCTTTATGCATCTTATGAGGGTGATTTAAAAGATTTTTAGGGACTGCATAATGCTCTCGTGGATCTCAAACTTCTTGCCCTATCAAAGGAAGACTCATGAGACTTCTCCTTTTCTGGACAGACTTCAAAAAAGATTGGCCTTCTCACGTTCCAAGAGCATTCCCTCTCGGTATAATAAATTATGGGTATCATTGAGTGGGATCATCAATTAGACTAAAGCAAATCAAAGAAGACGAATAATTAACGTGGTTCGGCACTAACGCCTACGTCCACACGAACCCCTTAGGTGAAACTTCACTATTGATCATCAAGTGGATACCGAGATGGTTTACATTTGCATCGTAACTCTTATTTATAGAGTTAACTAAACCTAGAGATAACATAATATCTCAACATTTTGTTTGTCTCGTACAATATCTAGAAAATTGATTACACATAATTGTCAAGATATTCTCGGACGTTTATCTTCTCTTTAGTACGGTCACTCTGACCTATTCATCATTCGCACTGGTCTTCACTGGCCGCCTCAATGGTGTATAAGGTAAATATATTCCAATAGCCCCCCTCAAGTTGGACACGAAATTATTTGAAGTGTTCAACTTGAAACTTATCTTGAAAACGGTCTTGCAACTTGAACTTTGATTATTGACCACGGTCACTTTGAACCGGTTGCATCAGACATTGAACAAAAACGGCTAAAGAACATGGTATTTACACCATATGTGGTGCGTTGAGAATTGGCTTGATTGGCCAATAGGCTTGGTTTGTCAAAAAACTAACCACACGGAAGAGAATTCATGTTGGTCCATAGTGAGAAGTAACTATGGACATCCAAAAGACTTTTGATAAATGAAAAATAGTTTCCGAAAATGAGATTAAGGATTCACCGTAAGGGATACTATGGAAACAATGATACTACTATAAGAGTTTATACCTTGAATTTGATTGTTGAAATGATGATGCCGAATGAACAAGGCACAACCAACTAGTTACAAGCATAAGATACGTCCATATTGAAGAACACAGATGGACGTCAAAGGGATTTTTTGTGAAAGAAAACTGATCCCGAAATTATGGTGTATAGATCACACGTATATGGGAAATATTTGTAGCTAAGACAAATGACGACATAGTTTCAGAAACAAAATATTTGGAATATGAAAACAATTTTGGAAATAAAATCAATTTCCAATATGGTAACAGATACATTAAAATCTGCTTGAATATACTGTAATAGATTTCGAAGATTTGGAATACATTCCACAAATATATAGATCACCAGAAATGGCAAGAAGTTCGAAAATGGAAAACATTTTCGAACTTGATTGATTTGAATACTCTTAATATGAAACGAACAAGCAAAATATTAAGAACAAAATAAAAACATTGTTGAAGAAAAAGAGATCTGATGCGGTGACAGGGAGAATCATTATATTTCCTACTTCACTTTCACTGCATTAAAAAAGATCAGAGATTAAACATACGAACAGTAAATTCAAATAAGAATGAATATACCAGTTGATGATGTTCGATTGATAACAAGATCAGAACTACTGATTAGAAAACCTCATAGTAAAAAAAACTCAGATAATAAGTTTGATTAGAAGAAACAACAGTCAGTCACTCAGATACATGATAGATGTGTAACTGTTTAAAGAGAGTTTTCTTGAATGAAAAATGGAAAGGTTCCGAGAAAATCATAGAGAATGAATTGTGATTGTGACGAATATATCCCCAAAAAATATGGGACTTGAGCAAGACAGAGTCGTATAGTTCACAACTTGTTATGGTAATTAACTAAAGAACCATGAGCTGATTGACGCCTTTCGATCAAGGTTCCGAGATACTGATAAAACGTTCACAAAATGTGAAATGATTTATTAATAATGAGTGTAAAATTACACAAACTGCGATATTCAAGCAAAATTTTATGCCAAATTATGCGCAAGCTATTTTTGGAAAAGAAAATCATATCTAAGAGATTATATTTTCTATGAAAAGATTGAAAACGAGTAGTATTTTCGGAAATGATAAATATATCATAGATTCATTGAACGGTCAATTCAAATGACTAAAATTATGAAAACGAAAAATATATCCGGAAAGTATATTGGATTGATTTTTAGAGATAATGAAAATATTTCCACAGATAGTTACCATATTTGGTAAGATGAAAATGGAGAATATCATTTCATGTTATTGAAACAAGGATCTTGCCGTGAAAATTGACAAGAAACTAAAACAAAAATATTAATGGAATACCATGCTTGAATGGTATATCGCCTCATGAAAACTCGAGCCGATTATTTTGATCTTAGATGATTTAACTGATTAGACAGAAAAGACGAGATCGGTTGATAGATTTTCGCACAAAACAAAGCCATATATTTAGGAGAAATTATATTGCATATACTCTGAAATATATTTTGAACGGAAATGAGATCAATTTCCGGAATGGGAACGTATACGAAAAAAATATGTTACTTTCGAGATTTCATTGATCTATTGAGATAATTAACTAGGAGAGACTCGCAATAGGAATGTCCTACTTTACCACACTGCTTATAGTAAGAATGTCAAAAGATGACTACATATTGGAAATTTTCGGCGTGATATTAGCCACAAACGTTGATAGAGAAAACAGATCTTTGATAAAAATCTATATTGTGGATGAGTCAGAATATCGATCATTATTGATGCAAAAATTATGATCATCTGTTGTGATGATAAACCACATGGATAGAAAGACCAGAAAATGATCAATTACGAGTGTAGTAACGCTGAGATTTTGTTGACAAACATGAGTTTGATTAACTCATTTTATAACTGAATGGAAATGAATTTTTAATTAGATTAAGGATATGATATCCAGTCACAATAGAGATTAGTGAGATTACCCATCTCATAGGGATATGAATCCAAGAACGGAATATGGAGATTTTTCATGGATCTTGTGTGAACAATAGCAAGAAAACAATTTTGTTTTCTTCTATGAAAGAACTATAAGATAATAATTGTCCATAACTATCGACAAAGAAAACATTCTTAGATGTGAAGAAAACAAGAAAATAGGAAGATTTATTCGACTATAACTCGATGGAGAATAAACAAATTATCCATTGGGAAAAACAGACTACTATTGATGATAAGCCCGAATAAAATCGATGAAAATGATAACCCAAAAAAATAGAAAGCTTAATCAATTGAGCGGATCTCCCATGATACCATAATAAATTATGGGTATCACCGAGTCGGATCATCGCATTAGACGAAAAGCAAATCAAAGAAGACGAAGCGGTAACGTGGTTCGGCACTAACGCCTACGTCCACACAAACCCCTTAGGGTGAAACTCCACTATTGATCATTAGTAGATACTGAGATAGTTTTACATTTGCACTGTAACTCTTATTTATAGAGTTAACTAAACCTAGGAGATAACATAATATCTCAACATTTTGTTTGTCTCGGTAATAATATCTAGAAAATTGATTACACATAATTGTCAAGATATTGTCGGACGTTATCTTCTCTTTAGGCACGGTCACTTGACCTCTTCATTCATTAAATGCGGTCTTCACGGTAATGCCTCAATGGTATATAAGGTAAATATATTCCAACACGGTAAGACAATTGTATTGCCTCCAACTAACCTCACCTACTATACTGCCATCCTCATGATCCACATCAAAAAATTGTTCCTCTCCCCCGTCGTCTTCGTTACTGGAAAGATATTCTTCATGGGGCGAGTAATGTGATGATGAAGACTCCAATTGGGCAATGGGCATAGCATCGATGCAAAGAAACGAGTTTTCAAAATCTTGAGTCGTGCTGATCACCAATGCCGACTGATTTAGTTCTTCACACTCTCTTAAATCCTTATCTATCTCCGTGGAATAATGACGAACTCCTTGTGTACCAGACGATGACGAAACAGGATATGAATGAACATGAGGCATAAAATTAGGAGATTTCTCACCATTACTAACCTGCATCAACACCAATGGGTTATCCTCACAATCTTGAAAAATCTCACCAGATTCGTCAACATGCTTCTCAATAGAGTATAAGCTGGACCTTTGCAAAAACAAATCTTGTTCAGTAGTGTGGGGATCTTCTTGCACAGCTAAATTCCTACTAGAGCACTCCGCTCCCGGCAAATAGCCGCGTCTAGAACCTCCTCAGGAATTGGTCCGTTAATAAATGGAAACATTAACGGATCAACTTGTTGAGCTTCAGTCGTTTTGAGGTTCTGGCTAATCTTTCTGTAGAATGGGATTTACTAGCTACTGACCCATTTGAGGGTATGACACGTCTCCAAACCGTGTTTGATTTTTTCATTATCCCCTTCAAGCCCTCCATAGCTGTCTTGCACTGGAGCCCAGATGATGGCCCACCCGTTTTCGTCTTTTTCTTCTTTTTCCTTCTTCCATTATCAATAATTTTGCCAAACGGTCGTATTTTGGGTGTGTTGCCTAGTTAGTAATTCTGCGAATCGTTGCCTAGTTAGTAATTCTGCGAATCATTACCGAATGATTCGTGAACGTATCCGGAATCAATAATCCGAATGATACTTGAACCATTGAACTCCGAACCTAGTTCATAGGATTATATGGACTCACGAATGATTCGCGAGCGTTTGAATGACCGAATCCGAATGATATTTCCGAACTAGAACTCCATAGGTAACTCTCTGACCGCAGTTCCCGTTGATTGGTTTTTGTTTGATTTTGTATATACTTTATATTTAAATACAATTATTCAGTTAAAATTTTCTATTGGTAGTTGTTTAACTAGTGTTTTATGTGTTGATTTTTGTTTAAAAATCCATAAACTCGTTTTATACTCCCTCTGTCCTAAATTAAGAGTCCGCTTTGACTAAGTCAAGATATTAAGGAAATACTATAAATTTTCATGACTAGCCCTTGACTAGCCTATTTAATGTTATATTATTACCAGAACTAAATTATTAGTGTTAAAATAATTAGAAGTTTATTAGGAATTTTATAACTATTCATAAATGTTTTTATTTAAAAAAAGGAATGACAATTAATACAAAGATATTGAGTAAGTTTTTTTCCATAAATATGGTGATATTATTTAAGATTTATTGTAGTGGATGGAAAAGATAAATAGGCAA